>ML254171.1:7861-23784 GCA_005239495.1 Nicotiana undulata
TTGTTTGAATTTCCCCCCCCCCCCCCCCCATAAATATTCAAATACCACTATGTTTACCTTAAAACTGGATAATAATTAATTTCTATGTGGTTTAAGAATATGTGATTTTAATTGACAAATTGATGAATATGAGAATTAATGTTAGAATTGACTGTGAAATAAAGCAAACCGATATGAAATACAGTTTGGCCCTCGAGCTGGATTGGCCTCGAACCAAATGAATGTATAATTGAAAAGAATGAACTGAACGACATAATAAGAGAGCTTAAGAGAGAAAATGTATTATATCGCTTTGTTATGCGTGAATGTGATGATTACAAATGATTAGAACATCCCTTTATATAGTAGAGGAATTTTACTTATGGTACAATTCTAAATACAGAAGGAAATTCCTTGATTGGCTAATTAACCGGTCTGACTTGATACGTGTCGAGATTTCCGCCACGATCCTTGCCCAGTCACGGATATCTCGGCTTTCTGTTATTCAACTTAGCAAGCTTCCTTCGATCTCGCTCGATCTTTATCCCGCTTCGGTTTCGATCTCCGATGGTCTCGATCTCGATTGGTCATTGGTTCATAAACTCTGCAATCCATATTCGCATCGTGGCTCAATACAATGTGAGGTCGGACCTTTGGTTTGTCACCTCGGTCTCGATCAGCCATACGAAATTAGGCAAGCCCGATTTTGACCGTATACAGATAGTCCCCTCATTTTTTGGAGTGTAATGACAAGAAACGAATTGAGTCTCCAAACTTCACACTGGTTTATCATGACGTAAGCACCGTGACGTAAGCGACAGAGGTGACCGAAACGTCCCGTCGGTACAGTTCCCCAGGAATTTAATGTGCGTCAGTCGATGGCCGGCCACTAGCAGCTTTGAACCGCCGCCGTCAAACCAATAAATAGATCCTTTCTCCATTCTTTCAAACTTTCAATCTCTCTCATTCTAGTCTCCATGGTTCTTTACATTCTTCAAAGCTTCCTATCTTCAAGTCTTTGAGTCTCACCCTTTGTTCCTTCTAAAATACCAAATATTACAACCTTTATACTTATTTGCCCACAAAACTAAATGTCTAAGACGTCAAAAATTGTTCCACAGAAAGAAACTGCTTCTTTGTCTCGGTTGGCCGACGAGAAAACAATGGCGGAGCCAAGCCCTGAGGAGTTTGTTCCCGAGGTGTGTGTCATTAGTTCTGACTTCAAAGTCGAGAAAACCTCATTGGTCCCTGATCTATGCGAACCGGTATCAAGATACATATGCTCGATCCAAAAGCTTCCTTGACGAAGTTAAGAAAGACAACAACTGGGGAAACAAAGAGGTCGGGATACCGACCCTAGAAGAAGCGATCACTGTCCACGTGGAAGGGTTCTTGAGTGTTTACACTTACCCTTTCACATTGGGCCCCCTTGATCCGGTTATTATATACTTCTGCAAGAAGTACCAAGTGACCCTCGACCAAATTCACCCCTCTTTCTGGAGGATTGTGATATTGCTCCGCTTCTTTGTGAGAAAAATCGACGGGCTTCCTTTCACCCTCGATGATCTCATATGATTGTATAGCCCTCGACTTTATCGAGGTGGGCTAATAAAGCTCCAACACTGGGTCACCAAGCCGCTCATCTCGAGCATAGACGAAGACAAAGACCGCGGTTGGATGGGACAGTTCGTCCGATTGAGGACCACAGACCTAATTCCCACTGAGAGAATACCATTTCCCGAGAAATGGAATATGAAACGTAAGTATGACTCCGTTTTTAATTTATGTTTGTTATTTTTACTTTTTCATCTTCCCTTATTAGTGTTTTTCTCGATGTAGTTGCTGCTTGTATGCCAGGTGCGGTTCCTCATCTTGAGAGTTGGGTTAGGAGCCTGGTCTCGACATTAACACATGCCGAGCGCATGTGGCGCGATTTATCACAGGGCCGGTGGGAGGCTAAAAATCATGGTAAGCCTTGTTCCTGACTTAACGATTGGGTCAAGGCTTAAGCACTTTTCTAGGCTTACTCAGTTTCTTCTTTTGCAGGTCTTGGTAAAGATGCGACGATGAGGCCCCTATCCAGTGATGAAGAAGCCTCACCACCTATCTCGAAGCCGGCGAAGGAGAGCAAGAGGAAGAGGGCCTCGACCTCCGAGGGGAAAGATCCCAAAAAGAGAGCGACTCACAAACCTAAGAAGAACGTTATCCCCCTAATTGTGGAGTCAGTCCAACTTCCAAGGGAGGAAAAAGAAGAAGAAGAAGAAGAAGTAGTAGAAGAGGATGATTCTGGGCTGGTGGCCCGAACACGAGCTATACTGAGACTCAAAGGGTCATTGAGTCGGGGAAAGCTGAAAACATTCCACCCCGACCTGATAGGGTCAAGATTCGGCTGAAGTCCCCGATTCGGATAGAGTTGAAGGTGCCTCGCCTCGATGTGAGAAGGCCGTTTAGGAGGCGGTGGATGTTGCTGTGGAGGTCGGTCTCGAGGTTCCTCGAGACAAAGAAAGTACCCCCAAATATTCACTAGGGGCGATAGAAATGGGAGACTCCCCCTCGTTTCCTTCATTCTCCAAGGAAATGATTCAAGAGGCTCGGGTCGTGAACACCTTTCACGAGGAAGGAACCCACAGAGAGGAGGATCCTTTCCGTGGTTATTTTTTCGGAATAGAGGATGTCGTTGGTCTGAGCGATTTGGAGGTACCAAGGAAGAGCTCAAGAGAGGCTTCCTCGAGTTTCAGACTGACCAACCAGTTTCCGGCCCCTAGTGCCGATCCCGGGTGCAAACGAACGATTATTATCACGACCCTGGAGGATGCTCATGCTCTTGTTGCCTAGGGGTAGCTAGTTACCTTCGGAGTTTGGTTATGGAGGAAGACCAAGCTCTGATGGACGAGGTGGGAGCACCTTGTCTTTTTAACGAGTCCCAACAGGCTCTGAATCGGGTTAGCCCCTACTCTTTTTGTCAATATCATTCTTCATACTTTGGTTTTTTTCATATAATTCTTTCTTTTCTATTTTTGTAGGCCTCGGTGCTTCATCATGAAGCTTTCTTTTGATCTCAAGGGGAGCTGAGCGGATATGATGCCGAAATCCGAGGGCTAACAGAGGAGAAAGACGCCTTCAAGCTTCTCAGTGAGCAAGGAGAAGAGGAATCAAAGGGCCTTCGTGCTGAGCTAGAAATGACTCAGAAAGAATAAACTGATCTGGCCGAGCAGGTAAAAAGAATCTTAGAAGTTAATGACACAGATTCGGGCGTGGTGGAAAACAGTTCGATCCCACAAGTCCAGCAACTCAATATAATCGGGAAACTTCGTGAGGAAGTGAATGCAGTGAAGGCGGAGACCATAGCGTGGAAGTAAAACATGGATCGACTTACCATAGAAAAGGAGGTTGTCCGAGCTCAACTGTCCTCCGCTGAAAACCAACTCCTAAGTATGAAAGAGAAAAACTTGGTGCAAGCCAAGAAAATTGAGGAGTTCCAGTCTCAGTTGGGTTGAGCAACTTGCAATAGAGAGAAGCTGGTCACAGAACTTGCAGCGGCCAAATCTAAGGTTGAAGCGGCCAACGTTGATGCTGATGCAATTATGGCCATCTACCAGACCGACGTCGAAGCCGCTCAGGTTCGAGCAAAGGAGGTTGTTGAAGGTTCTCAGGTTCGAGCACACTGGGTTGCCGAGCATGCCAAATGCCAGTCTCGAATGGAGACTCTCGAGGAGATCCACGCTCGTTGCTTCGATCTTACTACAGAGAGCGAGAGTGAAAAAGAGCTTGAAGCTGAAGCCAAAGTGTTGGCCTTTCCCTATGTTGACAATTCGGGAGCATGAGCGGGTATGAGAGTGGAGAAGGCCTCAAGAGTGAAGATGTTGCTACCGGAGAAGACTAGGCCCTTAGAATCTGTATCTTTTCTTCATGCTTCTTTTAATGTTGTTTAGGCTTTTTGTATAGAATTCTGATCGGGCCATGCTGCCCTTGTAAATAATTTTTTGACATATATATAAAAATATTCTTCCTTTCTATCTTGTGAAATTTTGCTTCCTTTCTGCCTTATGAAATTGTATTCTAAGGTTTGGCGTTTAGGCAATTCGATCGAAACCGAACTAGCATAACTTTTACGATCGACTAAGGGCTTGCTCGAACTCGAAGTAATATAACCCTTAGGTTTTTATTTGAGCGAGTACGGTCTCTCAAACTCAAAGAAAATAATAGCCCTTAGGCTTTTGTATTAGGCCGATATGGCCTTTGTAAAAAGAATGTTTATGGCTTTCTCCCATTTTCGGCTCGAAAAAGTTTACCATCATTTGCATTTGTAAAATTTGAAATGTCTTAGCATAAAATAAGGAATTGTTCGGGAGTTCGAACAATTTTGTACTCATTAGAGTTTTTAAGGCTTGGTATTATCGAAGCCTTGTATGATTTTGCAGGGGGTAGCCTTTTTTACCCGTTTATGAAAAAAATCGAAGGCTTGTTTTGTTGCGAAGTTCGGACGTCTTCGAATCGTGTTAAATAGGCCGTAGCCTCTTTAATTTGGGATTTTCCTCTTGGGCTTATTTTCCCGTTTTACTTCAAACTTTCCCGAAGTGGGTAGCCGTGGCCTATAAAAATCGAGGGTTGCCTATAAGGTCTTATGATCTCGAAGTTTTAATAATTCGATCTCGTCTATTTTTCGGACGGCAGTCCCCGAGTGTGGGATTAGTTTTCCGAACTCCAGTTAGATCGACCCTTAAGCTTATTTACACAATAGATCGAGAGTATGAAATTGTAAAGTAGAAAAATTTTCTAAGGTATGAGATATCGGCAAGGAAAAATACTTCTCTATATAAATGATTATACATGCGTACATGTTTGGTGTCAGGGCTCGAGCAACCTATACGAGCACAGTTCATTTGACCGTTTGGCCCTTATAAAATTTACCTATCCCTGCTGCCATGAAGTATTTTCCTCGCAACAAAGTTGACATTCGAGGGCAATGCCCCCCAGTATTCGAGGTTGATTGTAAAGAAGCCCCGGATACTGTTGAATTTTTCTAAGTTAGTGCGATCTATGGTTGCCTCATAAAAAACCTCGCCGAAAACCCATTTGGAACAAAACCGGTCTAAGGGAAAAAGAGTGCAATGCGTGCTTTTAGACCTAAAAACTCCGTGTTGAAGAATCCATCGTTGTTTCTGATCGAACACCAACAAGAGTTAGTTTCAAATATAAATGAAAATGGAAGGGTCGTACCTTAGCAGTAGTATCGTTTTAGGAGTGATACATTCCAATTGCTCGGTAATTGTTCGCCGCTCATCGTGCCTATCTTGTAGGATCCTTTTCCGATGATTTCGAGGACTTGATATGGTCTTTCCCAATTCAGACCCAGTTTTCCTTCATTCGGATTTCGAGTGTTGAGGGTGACTTTTCTTAGCACCAAGTCCCGAATGTTAAAATGTCGAAGATTGGCTCTTCGATTGTAGTACCTTCTGATCCGTCGTTTTTGTGCACCAATCAAACGAAGGAGGCTTCACGTCTTTCGTCCAATAATTATAGAATCGTATTAATGGAACGTGATTCGATTTTTCTATTGCATATCAGAACCTGAGGCTAGGCTCTCCGACCGCTAGCGCGATAAGAGCTTCGGCGTGATAGACTAACGAGAGTGGCGTTGCTCCTGTACTAGACTTCGACATTGTGCGATATGACTAAAGAACTTCGGTAAATATCTCTCTCTACTTTCCTTTAGCATCGATCAATCTCTTATTAAGTGTCTGATTAATGGTTTTGTTGGTCGATTCGGCGTGTTCGTTCCCGCTGGGATGAAAAGGTATCAATAAAATTCTTCTGATTTTGTGATCCTCGAGAAATTTGGTCACTTTGTTGCCGATGAATAGCTTTCCATTATCACATACAATCTCGACAGGCATCCGGAATCGACATATAATGTGGTCCCAAATGAAGTCTGTTACTTCCTTTTCTCTGACTTTCTCGAAATCTTTTGCTTCAACCCATTTACAAAAATAATCAGTCATAAAAATAAACTGAGCTTTACCTGGGGACGATGAAAGAGGGCCGACAATATCCATTCCTTATTTCATGAACGGCCATGGGGATAAGACCGAATGGATCTGCTCTCCGGTCTAGTGAATCATGGGTGCATACCTTTGACATTTGTCGCACTTTCGAACGAATTCCTTTGCATCATTCTCCATATCGATCCAGTAGTATCATGCTCTGATTACTCTATGGACTAATGATTCGACACCAAAATGATTCCCACAAGTACCTTCGTGAACTTCCTGTAGGACGTAGTCGGTATCTCCCGGTCCTAAACATATTGCCAATGGTCCATCGAACATCCTTCTAAACAACGTTCCATCTTCGGACAAAGTGAATCGTGCTGCCTTTGTACGTAAACCTCTCAACTTCTTTGGATTTGATCGAAGTTTCACGTTCTTTAAGTACTCTATGTACTTGTTTCTCCAATCCTAGGTCAGACTTGTGGAGTTTATTTCGATGTGACCTTCTTCGATCACCGATCACATGAGTGGTACGACAGCCCCCAAGTTGAGTTCGTCATCTTCGACCGATGACCCTAAGTTTGCAAGAGCGTCTGCCTCACTGTTCTGTTCTCGAGGTGGATGTTTTAAGGTTCATTCTTCAAATCGATGTAGAGTTACTTGTATCTTATCCAAGTACCTCTGCATCAGTCTTCTCGGGCTTCGAAAGCTCTGTTAACATGGTTTACCACGAGGAGGGAGTCACATTTGCACTCAATGACCTCTGCTCCCAAAATTTTAGCCGACTCGAGATCTGCAATCATGGCCTCATACTCTGCCTCATTATTAGTTAATCTCGAAGTCCTGATAGATTGCAAAATAATATTACCTGTGGGTGGTTTTGGAACGATACCCAGCCCAGACCCCTTCGCGTTCGAAGCACCGTCTGTGAAGAGGGTCCACCCCCCGAAGATGTACCTGATTGTATTAACAATTCTATTTCAACCTCGGGTACGAGGGCTGGCGTGAAGTCGGGGGTCGATACTCAATATCATACTCACTGATCTCAACGACCCATTTGGCCAATCGAGCAGAAAGCTCGGGTTTGTGCAAAATATTGCGAAAAGGATAGGTTGTTACAACACATATTGGATGACATTGGAAATACGGTTTTAATTTCCTAGAGGCGCCTATTAAAGCAAGCACTAATTTTTCTAAGTGCAGATATCTGGTTTCGGTCTCACCTAAGGTCCGACTAACATAATAAACAGGGAATGGGAAAAGGTCCAAAATTTCCCCTCTATTATTGTTTATTGTTTACTTCTGTCACTCGTTATATTTTTCATCCAATCTAGCCCCTACCGTTAATCAAGTTTTAAAAATTAATCCTAACCCTAATGTTTTGACAATGTGACAACTGACCCCCTCAATTTCATCCATGTCAGTTGTCATGTCATCGACCCCACAAAATTAAAACCCCACAGACCCATTACATTCTCGTCTCCAAAGAATTAGGGCTCACACAACCCCAATCCTATTTTCGTTAGCCTTCAATGTCGCAAGGAAGTTGTTCTTCCCAAATTAGGTGTCGTTGTGGCATCATTGAAAACCACTTCACTTCAACGACTCCATTAAACCCTGGAAGGTGATATTATAATTGTACGAAGCCTAAGATTAGTGATTCTCTAACAAAAGCTCTGAATTATTATCAGTTTGCTCTAAATTATAGTCTAATAATAAAGATCTTAGTTTCTTCTCTATTTTTTTTGTCTTCGACAAAATCGTTCTTGCGGTTAATTATTTTGAATATGAAGATGAAATCTCATTGAATAGTGATTTGGTTACAACTAAAGATCTAACATCATCTTGGGAAACGATTAAAAAATGATAGGGGTAAATTGAAAGAAGAATTAATTGCCATGGAGGCTCTACACCAAGTTAAAGCTGCAAATAATGAAATTGGAATATAAGGTTTTGAAGACGAGAATGATGCTTATGATTTCATGGGCACTTTTTGTTGGATTTTTTGCGGCGTCGATGATAAAGTGAATGTTGGTGAATCTTGTTGATGTCTATTGTTGTGATCTTTATTTAGTGAATATCTTTTGTTTTCAGTTTTCTTCTCGTTTGAAATTGAAAGAGAATGTTTTATGTATGTTGTTTTGAACCGTTTACATTAGTTAATGTAATCTTAATTCCAATATTTATGTATTTTGTGTATGTATTCAAGGGAACCAATTGTGATGAACCTACTATATTATTAGTTGATATTATGGGCTGATGAACATATCAGTTACAAAAGAACACAAATTGTATGTGTTGAAGGCATTGGCTCTGTCAAAATCTGGACAACTTTTAATGGTGATGAACCTGCAGATTCCTAAATCTTGGACAATGAAGGGGTTGACAACATCTGTAACAAGGAAACGAACACTTAAACCATTCATAAACGAACACTTAAATTATTCATAAACTAATAGTTGGACAATGAATAACAATGAAACGAACACTAATATTCATAAACTAATAGTTGCTTCATCACAAAGGGGATGTCACATTAACACCCCAAAACAATATCACAACCAAGTGACAACATGACATCCAAGTTTCTCCAACTAAACAATCAAACTATATTTAACCCTAAGCAAGGGGATGTCACATTATCACCCCAAAAACTTACACAACCAAGTGATAACATGACATCCGAGTGAACATGTCACTAACAAAATAGTCACACAACCAAAAATAATTAGTTTACTTGGCTAACAGTAATTACATCACAACCATAATAAAGTTCAATAGCTCCACATGCCAGAACACCAGATTGCATTAAGTATGCTTCTTCCCATTACCCTTCTTTGCTTTCAACTTGGCTAGTCTTTGTTTGTTAAGCTGGTTACCAATAATAGCATTTTTTTCCCCTTCCATTATAACTTCTTTGGTGAGAATGTAAGGTTTGACGGCTCACTTTCATCACTGGCATCACCAACAAATCCAATTGCCCGTGTTTCAATTGTAGCTTAGTCTTTGCCTTAGAGATACTTCTTAGCCTTATAGCTATTTCGTCTGTATCAAAGACTGGATAGTCGAAGTCTGGGAAGGCACTGCAACTTGGTTCTTTCCTCTGCACTGAAAGGGTTGGCATAAACAACAAGTTGTTGGATTGACTTGTTTGAGTAGGCTGACTTGGCTGAGGGACTGACAAAGGAATTTCCTCATCAATGGCTTCTTGTGGCACTGATGCAGGCGAGGTAGATATGGGTTGTTCATCATCAATAGATTCATCAAGTAAGTTCTCTTCCTTTTTGTCTGCTTTCCCTTCTTCTTGACTCCAATGGGCTGCTTTCTTTTAGAATGATGTTAGTAAGAAAGAAAGCTTTTATTAGATGTTGAAAAAAAAAATGATAAAAAAAGTTATAGTATTGATTACCTTTGCACATCCTCTAGCATTGTGTCCAGGTTCACCACAGTTGTTACATGTCATTACCCTCTCTTTCTTTGACTTAGAACATTGCCCTTGCCTATTAATTTCCTCATTTTTTCTCCTCTTGTTCTCTTAACCTTTGGTCTCCCAGCCATCTTAACCAAAGGAGGTGGAGCCATGTATTGTGAAGGGTTAATTTTTCAAAACTTTTCTCCTCTTACTGGTTGTAACTTATGTGAATAAAATAGGAGATAAACCTCATTGGTATGATACCAATGAATCTGACTTAGAGGGCATACTCTCTAATGCAATAATGCACAGATTGCATGAGGACATGGAATGCCACAAAGATCACATGCCCTGCAGGTACATTTCTTTAACCTCAGATCCACAATGTGCCTGTCACTACTTCCAGTCACCTCATATCCATTGTCTGCACTACCATTAACATGACACTTTAATGGAATCCTCATGAATTTGTTGTACAACTCCATGGTTTTGGTACTGTACTCATTTTCCCATGTCATCACCTTAGCTTCATGTTCATTAATCATGTTCATCACCTTGATTCTAATATCCTCAAGTATCTTAATTATTGACTTGTCCTTGCTTGCAAGATCTATGCATTGAATGACTTAGTCAAGTTGTTGTCCACAGACTGGTTCTTGCAAACAGTATCAAAGAATGCCCTACTCCACATTTTGGTGGATACTTTTACAAATCCTCAACAACTTCTTTTACATCATCATCTACTTGACTCATACTCTTTATTTGATCTTTGAAGTCCTTTTCATAAGTACTCCATGCAGCCCACCAAAGGAATTTTTTGTACTCACCATAACCTCATCTCCTATACCAATTTGCTTCTATATGTCTTACACAAAGTGAAGTGTGACTCAGGAACAACAATTTGGATTGAGTCAATCAACCTCTACAAATATCAGTAAATATCATCAAATAACAGTACAAAGAAACTAAGAAAATAACTAAAAATAACAGTACAAAGAAACAATACATACCTTCTACATATATGATATAAATGTGATCCCTTCACCCATTTTGAGGTCTAATGAAGTCTGTAGGTGGCCTAAGACCACTTCCAAGAAAGTTTTGTTTCTTTATCAACAATAGCCCAAGCCAATGGATAAAAATGATTGGCAGAATCTTGACCAAGAGCCACCAAGGATTGACCTTTAGCTTTCCCTTTCAAAAATGTTCCATCCAATCCAATGAAAGGTCTCAAACCCACTCTTAAACCCGGACTTCATTGCTTGAAAATAAATATTTATCCTTAAAAATTTCCTTTTTCCTTCCTCAAGAGCATCTTTTGATAAGTCAATTGTCACATCACTCCCAGGATTGCTAAGTTTTAGTTCATTGGCATATGCAACAAACTTATTATATTTATTTGAAAAACTACCTTCAAGTTTCTCCAAAATCATTTTCTTTGCCCTTTTGCACTTAGATTCACTAGCATTTATGTTAAATGCAGCTTTCAAGCTTGCCCTCATCTCTTTAACCTTAATTTTGTGATTATCTTGCAAGTCTTTTCTAAAGTAAGCAACTATTGTATTTGCATCAACTCTTTGATTAATGCAGGTTCACATGTGTGATTAGGCTCTAAAATTTTGAATTTAACCCCACCCCCTGAAGAATCTTTAGATATATGGCAAACAAAAGGGAAATCACTAACACAGATGTACCTAAGCCTTGTTGGGTCACTTTTAACTTGCTGCAAGTCAAATCCATTTGCAAGAGACTACTTGTTGATCATTTTCCTACAGGTATATCTTTAAATGACTATCTGACTTTTTATAGTCAATTAACTTATCATTTATGTCCCTCTTCTTTTGTAAAAAAAGGTTTCTCCAGTCCATCAGAATTAATTCAGGAGAATCAGAATCATTTTCCTCACTTTCATTATCACTACAATCAGTAGCAACTTCAACTTCTACGGTGTGCGACTCACTGTGAGTGACTATATTAGGTACATCAATTGCTGGTTCACACTCTTATACAACAAATAAATTAATAACATTACACTGTTCACTAACAAAGTCTAATAAAGTCCTAATCCCAACATCCCCATCTATTTCATAGTATCTACAAGGATGACCCTTTACTATTAGTTGTTGCACCCCTATATACCCAAACTTGGTATCATATTCATAAACCAAATCAACATAAGAGAGCAAGTCAGAGTCATAACCTTTATTGATGTGCACATACATCTCTTCATACAACCGACGTGGCTTACTACTCCATTCCCCACCATGATGAAAAACTAAGTTAACTAGCACCATTTATAAAAAGATGCATAGTAACCATGAATAAAGTTATTACATGCTACCATAGTAAATGCATAAAGAAGTAACAAAGACAAGAGGTACAGAAATAATAAATAAACATGTAAGAGAAATCCTGAAACCAAAAGAGGGGATAAATAAATGGAATAAGAAAAAGTTACAGAGGTAGATGAATAAAGAAACAAAATTGAATAGGTATTATGATACAGGAACGGACACAAGCATGCATATGGGGGACCACATAATAAAGTATCAAACTTAGAGTCCCACCTCAATAAAATAAGCACAAAACATATCTGTAAGAGACCCACATGAGCATCATCTTCAAAGTAAATTCAGGTGAAACATGGGACCAAATAACAACAAGTCAACTATTAACAAATACTTCAAATCCTTTTTCAGTTAAACAACCAACCATATGCAACCCGTCTCTAAAAAAACAAAAGGGACCACACATACTTGAAATATTAAACTAGAGAAAGTTCTTCTAAAACAAAGTAATAATAAACCAAATATCATCAATTCCACCAATATACCCTAACCGACCAACAGAAACAGACAAATAATTAGGGTATAAAGTTGAAATTCACATGCAAACACAAACAATGAAAAAAACATAGAGAAAGTAAAAACCTAAACGACAAATCACATATCTAAGCACATAACAGTGAAGTCCCTAAACCATGAAGCATAATCTAAAAATGCTAACTTTAACAGAAAAGAAATGCGAACCCTAAGACAAAAATGCTTCATTTATAAACTACAAGCATATGAAACTAGCAGAAAAGTTCAGATTTTGGGGAAAATCTTAACTTGGACAACATTAAACACTGAAAATAGAGGATTTTCTTTTGAACATTCCACACTCTTCTCTCTCGTTTCTATCGAATGTATGCATACCAAATGACCCTTTTGGTCAAATTAGACAGGTCTAACTTATTTATTTAGTGGGCAAAAGGGCCACAGGTGCGTGACGGGGAATGTAATGGGTCTGTGGGGTTTTAATTTGGTGGGTCGATGACATGGCAGCTAGCATGGATAAAATTGAGGGGGTCAACTGTCGCGGTGTCAAAACGTTAGGGTTAGGGGTAATTTTTAAAACTTGATTAACGGTAGGGGCTATATTAGATGAAAAGTATAACAGGTGAAAGAAATAAACAATATACCATAGTAGAGGGACAATTTTAGACCTTTTCGAATAGGGAATTGCGTACCTTGTTCTTCTCGGACTAGGACTACACTTACCGATATTTCCGAGACTGCCAAGTACAAGTAGAGTTTCTTGTCCGCTTTCGGGGTATGAAGCAGCGGCGGGCTCGATAAATATCACTTTAGTTCTTCCAAATATTGTTTCCATTCCAGAGTCCACGCAAAGCTACTTTTCTTCTTAAGCAACAAGAAAAATCGGTGGCTCTTATCTGAGGACCTCGAAATGAATCTCCCTAGGGGGGTTGTGCCTTGTTAGACTTTGTACAGCCTTTACATTATCTACGACAGTGATATCCTCAATGGCTTTGATTTTATCGGGGTTCATCTCGATTCTTCGATTGGATACCATGAAGCCAAGAAACTTGCCCGAGCCCACCCCGAAGGCACACTTTTCAGGGCTGAGCTTCATATTGTACTTCCTCAGTATATCGAAAGTTTCCTACACGTGTTTTAAACGGTCCTCTGATCACATGGGATTTAACTAACATTTCATCAATATAAACTTCCATTTATTTTCCTATTTGTTCATCAAACATTCAATTTAATAGGCGTTGATAAGTTGCACCAACATTTTTTAGTCTGAACGGTATTACATTGTAATAGTATGTGCCATATTTAGTGATAAATGAGGTCTTTTCCTGATCCCCCGGGTTCATCTGTATTTGGTTATACCCGGAGTAGGCATCGAGAAAACTGAGAATTTTGTGGCCGGCCGTGGAATCAATCATAAAATCGATATTAGGAAAAGGAAAGGACTCCTTAGGACACGCTTTGTTCAAGTCTTTATAATCTACGCACATTCTAAGTTTATTTTCCTTCTCAGGGACTACTACCACATTTTTTAACCACTCAGGATATTATTTACTTCCAGAATGGATCCTATTTTGAGAAGTTTGGTTACCTCGTCCTTGATGAATGCGTGCTTAACCTCGGACTGGGCCTTCTTTTTTTCTTTACCGGACGGAACTTTGAATCCAGACTTAATCGATGGGTAGTGATTTCTGGTGGGATCCCTGTCATATCGAGATGGGACCAGGCAAAGCAATCCATGTTAGCTTTAAGGAAATGAATAAGTTTCTTCATGATCTCGGGGGTTAGCCCCGTGCCCAGGTATACCTTTCGTTCGGGCTGATGGTCGGTTAACGTGTCTTGTTCCAGCTCTTAGACCATTGACTTGGTGGTGTCAGAGTCATCGGTAATTATGAAGGATCGAGGGATCCAGTAGTCGTCATCCTTGTTGATCCCTTGCTCCTTCAATTGGGTCGAGGCCGGTGTCTGTGGTTGCTATTTGATCTCCCGTTTTCCCTTCAACTCCGATCCCTTTGCTGATGATAGTGCCGATATCAGTATCACTTCATCGAATGCAAATATCTCCTTAACGGCGGGTTGCTCCCCATATATTATTTTGATTTCCTTTGATGTCGGGAACTTCAGAACATGGTGAAGGGTCGAGGGTACTACCCTCATGTTATAGATCCAAGGCCTTCCGAGTAGGGCGTTGTACCTCATGTCACTTTTGATCACATGGAACTTTTTTCCTGGATGGTCCCGACCACGTTCACTGGAGAAGTAATTTCACCTTTGGTAGTTTCACTTTCCATGTTGAAGTCCTTAAGTACTCAGGCTATGGGCATAATTTGATCTTGTAGGCCGAGCTGTTACACGACGCTCTATCGAATAATGTTGGCCGAGCTACCTGGATCAATCAAAACACATGGACTTGAATTTTATTCATAAGAACATATATTACTAGTGCGTCGTTGTGGGGTTGTGAGATCCTCTCTGCATCCTCGTCATTGAAAGATAAGGTCCCTTCTGGTACACAATCTTGAGTCCGCTTTCCATCGTGATCGATACCTTGGTGCGTTTGAATACGGGCCTCTAAGGAATATCGACCCCTCCAACAATCATGTGGATCAGGTGTTATGGTTGTTCTTGCTCATTCTGTTTGTTTGAATCTCTATTTTTGATGTGATTCTTAGCCCGATCACTCAATAATTCTCGAAGATGCCCTTCATTGAACAAACGTCCTACCACTCTATCTCCTGTCAGTAGTCTTCTGTTCTATGACCACAAGTGCCATGATATTTGCACATTTGATTAGGATTTCTCTGGGTCGGATCAGTCTGTAGTGGTCGGGGCCACCTGGTGTCTTTGATCCGCCCGCTGGCCGATACAATAGCTGATGCATCAACGTTGAAGTTGTATTCCGATAGTCGTGGTGCTTCTTTGGGCTCGACATTTCTGTTGAAACCACTCTTACTCATGAGCCCTGTACAACTCTGTTCTCAATCATTTCTTCGATCACTTCGAATGGGGTTGCATCCAGGACCGTCATTTTTCCGATCTCCACTGTATGGTTGATACCGATCTCTGTTCGATCGTGGTTCTCTGTCGATATCCCTCTGAATTTTGCCGATGGTCCAGTTTGGATAAACGGACATGAAAAGAGCTCCCAACTGATCAACCTCGCCCCAAATTTTTGACTGGTACCGATTGTGCACATCGGCCCAGGTTACACCTGGGTATTCGATCAAATTCTGCTTTAACTGTCGTGAGGCCACCGAACTTCGTATGTTTATCCCTTGAGTAAAAGCCTGGACGGACCAATCATCTGCGACCAGGGGTAGGTCCAAACGTTCCATTTGGAACCGATATACGAACTCTCTAAGCATCTCGTTGTCTTTCTGATTCACTTGAAGAGGTATGACTTCCTAGTCTCGACTTTATGGCTCCGGTGTTTGCTTTGACGAAGGAATTTGCGAGCATGGCAAAGGAATCATTAAAGTTGGGCGGCAGATTATCGTACCTTATCATCGCCTCATTCGATAAGGTTTCTACAAATTTCTTCAGCAGAACGGGCTCAATTTTATCATCTTCTAAATTGTTCCCCTTTATTGTGCATGTGTAAGAAGTGACATGCTCATTGGGGTCAGTAGTTACATTATACTTGGGAATTTCTAGCATGCGGAATTTCTTTGGGATGGGCTTAGGATCCGCGCTGGGGGGGGGGGGGGAAGAGGTTTTGTACCAAAC
>ML254171.1:23852-48718 GCA_005239495.1 Nicotiana undulata
GGGGGGGGGGGGGGAAGGCTTTTGCACGAACTTCTTCGAATCCAAACCCTTCATAATCGGTGGTGCCCCCGGAATTTGATCAACTCAGGAGTTATACATTTATACTTTTTTGTCATTTGCTTCAATCTTCTTCTCCCATGATTCAATTCGCTTTTTGAGCTCCTCGAGCATTTTTATGATAGCAGGGTCAGTCCCCGATTCATTCACGTTTGACCTCTCTCGTAGTGGTTCAGCCCTGTGAATAACTTCCAGTGAGGGCTCGGGTTCGGCCCTACTTGGTGCGTGGTTCTGATTTTGGAGTTGCGCTATGGTAGCTTGTTGAGTCTGCAATATTTCGAATATTAATCAAAGGCTGACTTCCGCCATCTTCGCCCTCCTGTGTATTCTGACCGGCTAATCGAACATTTCTGCGGACGCTGTTTTTGGGGCCGACGCCCAGATTTGCATTCAGGGCAATATGGGAACTGCGTCGATGGGGTCTGCAATCGGTACTCCCACGAGGTCATCTTGAGGCACTTTATTCCCTGGGGCTTCTATGTTTTCGTATTCTCCATGAAAACCAAGGCCGTTGTCAGCGTGTGCGGGTACTGTTTGAGAGTTCAACATGCTGATCCTGAAATAAAAAACACTCACAAGAACAAACGTAAAGCAGTGTGTGTTATAAGAATTACTACCAGGCAATCACTATTATCCTTATCCCCAAGGTGGGCACCAAATTATTTACCCTTAAAATTGGATAATAATTAAATTTATGAGTGGTTTTAAGGATATGTGATTTCACTTGGCACAAACTGATGAATATGAGAATTAATGTTAGAAATTGACTGTGAAATAAAGCAAACCGATATGAAATGCAGTTTGGCCCTCGAGGTGGATCGCCCTCGGACCAAATGAATGTATAATTGAAAAGGATGAACTGAACAACATAATAAGAGAGCTTAAGAGAGAAAATGTATTATATCGCTTTGTTATGCGTGAATGTGATGATTACAAATGATTAGAACCCCCCTTTATATAGTAGGGGAATTCTACATATGGTACAATTCTAAATACAGAAGGAAATCCCCTTATTGACTAATTAACCTTTCCTGAGTTGATACGTGCCGAGATTTCCGCCACGATCCTTGCCCGATCACGGATATCTCGGCTTTCTGTTATTCGACTTAGCAAGCTTCCTTCGATCTCGCTCGATCTTTACCCCACTCTGGTTTCGATCTCGGATGGTCTCGATCTCGATCTGTCATTGATTCATGAACTCTGCAATCCATCTTCGCGTTGTGTGTCGACACAACGTGAGGTTGAACCTTTGGTCTGTCACCCCGGTCTCGATCAGTCATAAGAAATTAGGCAAGCCCGATTTTGATCGTACACACACCAAAATTGAGCAATTTTGATTAGATAGTAGTAGGAGCTTAAATATACTGTAAGTACAAGTTTTTTCTAGCCTAAGTCCAATTATTGCCTTGAACGTCATTAGCTAAACCAACTACAAATATTATCTGTTCTATTTTCAACATTTGCCAAAAAATGACAACAAAGAGTGACAATACCTTTAGCAACATGTTCTTTTAGATATGTAAGCAAGGTCCGACAATTTTAATAAACCTACTTTTTATAAAATGAATAAAATCACGTATAAACCTTTACGTATCAAAAGCCTTTTCCACATTATTAGTTTAGTCTGCTACCTAAATAAATCATTTTCCACATTATTAGTTTAGTCTGCTACCTAAATAATTGTCATTACATAAACAAAAGTCGTGGAATCTTGAATGGTCAAGAAAGATTACGATATCTTGTGGGGACGCATTGTTGTACCAACTTTATTCCTAGCTTGTTAAGTTCAAGTTAGCTATAGTTTGAAAATGGTTAGCTAAAGGGGTTCAAATCCACTATTTCTATATCCACCCCTACTAAAACGATATTAAAACAGATAAATTTTATATTTTTTAAATGAGCAAACTGCCCATTTGTTGGCTGTCACAATCTCACAAGTTAAGTTTGATCAGCATAACACAATGGTTACTTATTTATTTAGTATGGCAAAAATAAAAAACAATTAAACGTCATCTGCAAATAATTTATTCAAATATATTTGTGACAATCAGAGCCCTTAAGAAAAACAAATACCAACGTTGGACTAATTGTATAATTCATGGAGACATGAGATGCAGTAGCATAAAACTGTTCAAATTTCGGCCGAACCATAGATGTCACATATGTAGTCAGCCTGACGCAAGGTTTGTATGTAAAAAAAATAAGCTTATATTATATATTTTATTTTTATTTAATGACTGGGCTTCATAATAATTCATAAACGTACAATTACAAGTGCGATAATTAGTTATTGGACCGTGCACTTTATGTGCTTGGTGGATCTAGTATGACAGTGTTTAGGATCAATCCGATGAAGCCTGTAATGGGAGGGCTCATTAGAGTTTCATTAATTACAGTTAATGTTAAATCTCTGTGAATTGGTAAATCGAGCAGTCCGTAATTGATCTTGAATGAAAAAAATGAAGAAGCTAAGAAGGAGCTAAAAACAGAGAAAGAAGAGCTTCAATATTCATTGCTAAGTATGAAATTAACGTACAAGGCTATGTATATATACAACTAATGAAAACTGTATTCCTAACTAACTAATACCCCACTAACATAAGTTAGTTAACACTATTAGAAACTAATTAACTAACTAATCATGGTTAGCTAACTACAGTTAATTATTCTTGTGTCAAGTAATTGTTGTGCAATTGCTGCATAACTCGTCTACACTCCCCCCCCCCCCCCCCCCCCCCCCCCACCCTCCACCCGACCTCAAGCTAGGTGGTATGAAGAGATTCTTCATGCCTAGCTTGGACATGAGATAATGATGTTGGAGTTGAGTGAGTCCTTTGGTGAGTATATCAGTTTGTTGCTCCGAGGAACTCAAATGTTGAAGACAAACCAGCCCCTGCTTGACTTTCTCCCGAATGAAATGGCAATCTATGTCGATGTGTTTGGTGTGTTCATGAAAAATAGGATTTTCAGCAATTTGAATTGCTGATTTACGGTCACAATACAATGAGATAGGTAATTGACTACTCACATGCAGTTCTTTAAACAACCCAAGCAACCACACAAGCTCAGCAACTGTCGAGGCAAGGCTTCGATATTCTGCCTCGACAGAACTTCTAGAAATAGTTGTTTGCTTCTTGGATTTTCAAGAAACTAGGGAACTTCCCAACTTGACAAAGTAACCAGTAACAGACTTGCGAGTATTAGGACATGATGCCCAATCAGCATCACAATAAGCAACAAGAGAAGAAGAGGAAGTAGAAGACAGAAGAATCCCAGCTCCAGGAGACTGTTTGATATAACGAACCAAACGTATAGCAACTTCCATATGAGAGACCTTAGGTGAGTGCATGAATTGGCTTAAGCATTGAACTGCAAAGCTGATGTCTGGGCGTGTGTTGGTCAAATATAACAGCATGCCTAAGAGTCTCTGATGTGTACTAGGACCATCAAGAAGAGCATCATCATCCACCCCAATATGTGTATCAAACTCTGAAGATGTCAGTTTCAAATTGAACTCCAGGGGAGCACCAACTGACTTAGCTCCATCCAAGCCCATGTCTGATATCAGCTCAAGGGCATACTTCCGCTGATGCATAACAATTCCATCCTTACTCCTTGCAAATTCAATCCCAAGAAAATACCTTAGCTCACCCAGATCTTTGATCTTGAAAGTGGATTGCAAAAAATGCCTTAGTTTCAAGGATCATAGTAGAGTCATCACTTGTGATCAATAAGTCATCGACATAAACCAACACAATAACAAACTTCCCTTGAGACTGTCTTGTGAACAAAGAATAATCCAGAGGACTTTAAACAAAGCCATAAGACAGTAGAGCAGAAGTCAATTTTAAATTCCACTGCCTAGAAGCTTGTTTAAGTCCATACAAAGACTTAAACAACTTACAAATATGCTGAGAACCCTTAGAGTTGTGAAAACCCTAGGGTAAGGTCATATACACCTCTTCATCCAAATCACCTTGCAGAAAATAATTATAAACATTCATTTGATAGATTGGCCAATGCTTGGTTGAAGCAATGGCTAGAATACATCTGACAGTCACCATTTTAACCACAGGTGAAAAAGTCTCTTGGAATCTAAGCCCTCTTGCTGACTATACCCCTTTGCAACTAATCTTGCTTTGAACCTCTCAACCTCACCTGTATCCTTATACTTAATCTTATACACCCACCGGCAACCAATAGCCCTTTTCCAGTAGGCAAAGGTACCACCTCGCAAGTGTTATTAGCTTCCAAAGCTTGTAATTGAGCTTGCATAGCCTCAATCCATCTAGGATCTTTGGCAGCTTGTGCATAGTTCTTAGGTTCAACATCAGCAGAAAACTTAGTGAGAAAACTTTGATACTTTAGTGTCAAAGTATCATAGTTAACAACATTAGACAAGGGATAAAGGCAAGCTGCAGCAGCCTTCCCAGGGACAACAAAATCCTTCAACCAAATAGGTGGCTTAGACACCCTGCCAGACTTCTTGTGAGGTGGTTCTATATTAGTAAATGATAGTGGCTCTGAATTAGGAACAGATGTAGAAGAAGGTACATAAACTGAAGGAGATGAATATCTGGTAAGGGGAGCTTCTAAATCAAGAGTGGCTATCTATGGTAGCTGGTTTGAAACATGTGAAGGAATGAGAATAGTATCTTCTAGTGTAATGGAGGGAATGGATATAATTGGGAAGGAGAAATCATGTGCAGTGGCTTGTGAATAGAAAGGAAATATGTTCTCATGAAAAAGAACATCTTTGCTAATGAAAATTGTCTTGTGCTCAAGGTTATATAGCTTATAACCTTTCTGAAAAATTCCATATCCAAGTAACACAAATGGAGTAGCTTTAGGGCTGAACATATCCTGTTTAGGCAATGTTGTTGCATAATAAAGACACCCTATTATTGGTAAGTGAGACAGTGAAGGAAACCTATTGTATAACACCTCAAATGGAGACTTGTTCCCTAAAACAGTGGAAGGCACCCTATTGATTATATAGATAGCAGCTTCTACACAACATCTCCAAAACTTAGATGGCAAATGACCTGAAATTTGATAGCTCTTGCTGTCTCAAGGATATGCCTATGTCTCCTTTCAACAACCCCATTCTGCTAAGGAGTATAAGGACAAGAACTTTGGTGAATTATCCCACGTAGCTTGAACAAATCACCAGAGATGCTATTTAAAAACTCTGAGCCATTGTCAGACCTAAAAGCCTTAATTTTCTTTTCAAATTGATTCAAAATCATGGGTATAAAGGATTTAAGCAAAGTAGACACATCAGACTTCACACGCATCATAAAAACTCATGTCCATCTAGTGAAATCATCCACAAGAGTAAGGAAGTAGTTCATACCATTGTAAGTAGGGATCTTGTAAGGCCCCCAAACATCCATAAGAATCAATTCAAAAGGTGCAATAGCTCTATTGTTACTATGAGGAAATGGTAGTCTAACTTGTCTAGCCAATGGACATATACTACAATGATCCAATGTAAAGTTACACTTATTGTTCAAAGTAGAAATCTTCCTCAAAACTGCCATGGGTACATGACCCATCCTCTTGTGCCATAACTCTGAATCTATGATCCCTCTGACTGCCAAAGACTTCATCTGCTCCTTGATTTAAACATTTCCTTTTGGTCTCAAGATGTAGAGTTACCAATCCCCTTCACCCTCCCAGTGAAGAGGTCCTGGAGGATGAAGAAATCAGGATAAAAACTAACAAAACACTGCAGAGCTTTAGTCAGTTTTGAAACTGACAAGAGGTTGAATTTAAAAGCTGGAACACACAGAACATCTTTAATGAAATCACCTCCTGTTAAGTGACAGTTTCCAACATGAGTAATCTGAGCAGAATCCCCAGTAGGCATTTGAACCAGTCCTGAATTTCCTACTTTAGTAGCATCAACCAACAACCGTTCATTACCTGTCATATGATTAGTAGCCCATGTGTCTACTATCCAAGTGGGATTAGAATCTGAATCAGATAGAGAAATACCTTCCATGTTTGCACTAGGTTCACTAATTGAAGCTTCATTCAACAAATTGAGGATTTGAGAATACTGTTCAGGTGTAAAAACTGGTGTTGTCATAGGTGGAACTAGACGATGAGTAGAAGCAGCAAATCTATCTGATTGAGCTAAATTTCCACTGGGCAAAACAACTCTCCTTTTTGACTTAAAATCTGTAGGATATCCTATGATTTTATAACAGTTTTCTTTCAAGTGTCCTTTCATGTTGCAAAAATCACATCTCATTAACTTGAAACAATTATCTTTGGAATGACCTCTTATGTGACAGTATTCGCATTCTAGATTATAATTCTTCTTCCCCTGCTTCTGACCATATTGCTTAGCAGTAAATAAAGCAGTAGGTTCTATGTTTTCAGCCAATACACAGTGCCCCCCTGCTACCAGTTTTTGAATCCCATCTTGAAGCAACACCGCGTATGCTTGATTAACATTAGGAACATGAGATTTCATCAAAATCTGACTGTGTGCTTGACTGTATCCATCATTAAGGCCCGTAAGGAACTGTAATAGGCGCTGATACTGCAGATGATTAGCATACTTCTTAGATTTTGCACATTGACATGAAAGAGGCGACATCAATGATCATACTCATCCCAGAGGTCCTTCAATTTGGAATAATACACAGAAATAGAAGAGGTTCCTTGTGTTAGTGTGAAAATCGCCTTATGCAGATAAAACATACGAGAAGCTGTCACCTTATCAAAACGTTCTCGCAGATCCTCCCAAATAGCATGAGCACTAGAACGAAATAACACTTCACTTGACAAATTTCGGCTAACATTATTCATTATCCACGATTTAACCATGGCATTGCAGCAATCCCAGTGATTAATAAAATTCTGTCCATAAGTGTCTCTCGTAATTGTTCCTTCAACCAATCCTAGTTTGTTTCTGGTGAGCAAGGAAACTTCCATGGCCTGTCGTTGTAGAGTGTAATTCTCCATTCCGATCAGAGGCATTCCGATCGAAAATGAGCTCGGAGTATCAGGCGCATGCAAATACAAAGGATGATTGTGATCGTTCACAATCGCACTCTGTGCAACTGTATCATCCATCGCCATGAAATCTAGGGCAGAAAAGTAGTAAAAAACTCAAATTCACCAAAAAATACCTGAGGAATCTCTCGATCTTCTACTATCGTCGAAGAAAATCCCTAGATTCACTCAATTAGGCTCTGATGCCATGTTAAATCTCTGTGAATTGGTGAATCGAGCAGTCCGTAATTGAGCTTGAATGAAGAAAATGAAGAAGCTGAGAAGGAGCTAAAAACAGAGAAAGAAGAGCTTCAATCTTCATTGCTAAGTATGATATTAACGTACAAGGTTGTGTATATATATAACTAATGACAGTTGTACTCCTAACTAACTAATACCCCACTAACATAAGTTAGTTAACACTTTAGCAACTAACTAACTAACCATGATTAGCTAACTACAATTAACTATTCTTGTGTCAAGTAATTACTGTGCAATTGCTGCATAACTCGTCTACAGTTAAGTCCCCTCCTAGCCCTTGTATGTGGTAGCTATCCCATTGAAGAAAGAATAATACAGAGGAACACTTAGTCCTTTATCAATCCGCGATATGGTTCAAACTGGTACGCAATTGTTCTTGCTAATTCAAATTTGGTTTGTGTCCTAATACCATGTTTGATTTTCAATTATGTTATATCAATATTATTACGGCGTATCCATATAAAAAAGAGCAATGCTATATTTGTTTAAATTTACAAGATCAAGATTCACAAAAATAGGTCATGTTAACATTGATGAAACTATACATGATTTGTAACAAAATTAAAGTGCCGTAGACCGACATTTCTCGTAAAGTATAAAAGTTACTGATGTTAAGATAATTAATTTTAATTCTTAGGTATCTTTAATCTCTAATGAAAATAATCCTCCATCAATCTAATACAATATACTCTAATATATCGTGTGACGTTCCAAAATAATAGTCATACCAAATGGGACCTAACGAGTATTTTCTTTTCACTTTTTCAACTGGCAAATATATGATACCAAAGTAAGATTGGAACAATATTCATGGGAGAATTTTTTTAGTAATACATGATAGTTATTTTCTTAATCGTTTAACGTACGCTTTTTAAGTTAACACATGAGAGGATCCCAAATATTTCAATATTTTTTAAAGAAAATTCAATATAAAGTCTTAAAAATATATATATAAATTATATATTTATATGTCGGTTTGATTCGGGTTTTTTTACTCAATACCAAACCAATTCAAACCAAACCTAGTCGGGGTTTTTAATTGGTTTGATATATATATATATATATATATATATATATATATATATACAAGAATAACTTAAATAAAAGGGACAGTGCAGTAATAATTCACGAATCAACTAAAATACCAAAGAAATAGGAGATAGAAAATAACGTGGTTTTATTCTAAATCATAAACCAAATGACATTACATAACAACGAAAGAGACCCTCCAAAAGATAATTCAAGAGGATCTCTAAAACATTGACAAATACATTAATTAATGGTACAAATTAAAGCCTGTCTGCGTCTTCACCCCTTAAAACAACCTTCTTGTCCCTTTTCTCCGACCACTTGGTATTCGTTGAATTTCTCAACCTTCCTTGTGGAAAAATATGTATAAAGAAAAGAAAAAAGCCTAAGCCATAGGGTCATCTATGATTACAACAGGTTGGATAAATTGAACATGGTTAACAAATTAACCATGCAAAAAAGATAATTAGTAAAAGATCCTCCCTATAAAATTAATTAACCCCACGGCAAACAAGCTTAAAATGGACATGGTTTTAAGGGGTGAAGTAGACCTCACAAGCCTAAATATCCAAGAAACAGTAAAATAAGTAATTAACAGTATTCCGGAAAATATTTTCATGAAAAATAACTTCCGTCGTACCAAACACACTAATTTAAAATAACTGCGATCGACGATTCACAACCTTCACATAAATACTTTGAGAGCAGAGCGCAAATTCTTGACAAAATCCTGGACTGTCATTGCAAATTCCTCATCCATCTGCATGGAATTAAGCCTTTTTAAGAATTTGGAAAGAAAAATCGAACACAAAAATTAAATAGCCTTACCATGGAAAAAGAGAAAACATTGACAAGGAAAAACAAATTAATTAGGATTTAAGTTTTTTTTTTTTTTGGGTAAGTATCCGCAATAGTACAACCTCTGCCACAGCCTCTGCCTTTCGGGTGAGCACTCTGTGGTAAGCACTTTGTGCGCACTGGGTAAACCTCTCATTGTGTAATAGCATGCAAATCACACATGGGATGTAAATCGTACTAGGCAAGCCATGTGCGACAGGCTCAACCCAGAAGGCATTGCGGGAGGAATCAATCCCAGATCATCCGTACGGACAACCACCCTCCAAACCAACTCGGCAACCCCGAAGGGTTATTTAAGTTATATTCACCAACAATACTTTAAACCTTTGTACTACGCTATCAATGTAGTTAATATGGGATAATAGATTAGTTATCATTCTAATTAATTATACCAAATTAAAAATTTTGTTTACTTTACACGATTTGATTGTGCAAATAATTTTTGATGCATATATAGAAATTAAACTCGAAATAATATACCTGAGCAATTATAGTTATGTCAAGAGCAGAAGTTCCAAAAGACAAGGCACAGGTATTGATGACTGATAAATGAAGTTTCTCAATTTCAGCAACTGTTTTGTCAACCAAACCTTTCTTTTTCTCACAGTGAATTCTAACTAAGACATCTCTCTCAGAAAATCTTGCTTCAATTTCAGGGAGTGGCTCATCAGTTGGTTGATTACCACTTGAGTAGTTTTCATCTGAAGAAGAATTTTCACCATCTCCATAAACTTCATATTTCTTAACAAATACAACAGACTCCACTGATTTTTTCTTTGTTTGTTCCTCAAGTGTCTTCACTCTCTCTTGGAGTTGTTTCAAGTATTTTATTGCATCTCCTAGAACAGAAGCCTTGTCCATCTATTCAGCAGATAAAAATAAATTTAATATGAGTACTTTTTCTGAGTATTTAGAGGTGACAAAATTAAGTTTAAGTTTAATATAAATTTAATTGAAATTTGAAGTTTTTTTTTTGTAAATATATGAAAGAAACTAAGATCATAATTTAAGAAAAATATATTAGATTTTACTTTCTTTGTTTTCAAAAAGAAAAAAAGAAGAAGATAAATTTGTAATGTTGGACGAGTTGGATTATATCCCATTTTGATCTCGCCCAGTTTCATCTAAGCAAACTTTGGACGGATTTGGCTTGCCCAAGTTTGACCAACTCATCCATTTGTCACCTCTGCGTGCACGGGCGAAGCTACCTTTTCTAGCTTCACCATTGTCTATAGTTTGATAATAGTTAGTGTTAGTACGTACCTTTTTGAGTCCAGGAATTAGAGCAGATAAAGCAATGAATCTTTGGCTGAGTTTTTCGCGTCTTTTTCTCTCCGCAATAATGTGATCTTGAGCTTGAGTTAGTTTCCCATTTGTACTAATAGTACTCTTAGCTCCTTGGCAATTAGCCTTAAACATGTAATTCTGATTGGCAAAAGAATTTTGAGAAACCAAATTCTGATGCTCAGCTGCAAATGTTATACTGCTGTTGGATGATATTGTACTCATCTCCTCTTTGGGCTTCACATTCACAACTTGGTTAGTGTAATTATTTGAGTTTATCAAATGGGAGCTCAGAATATGATCATTTTCATAGGAATTATTCCAGTTCTGACTAGTTTTAGGATTCTTCAATGACCTTTCAAGATAAATATTTTGGGACGTTTCTGCAGGTCTCTTAAGGCCAAAATTTGGCTGAGAAATGAAAGATTCATGCAAATTTTCACCAAATGAAGCAGCTATAGATATTGCACTGAGCTCATCAAATGAGTTAGTTGGCCACTGTTGATTAAAACCATGATATTCCATTTCCTGCAACACAAACATATATACTCAAATCTGAGTCCAAACTATAAAAACTCGTGGAAATTAATTAAATTGCATAGAAGTATATATCTTACAATTATCCCAAGTTAATTTCTTGAAAATTCCCTGAAGCAAATTAAGTGTTGAAATCCTGAAAAAGATCAAAAGAAGCAAATTAAAATATGAAATGGGTAGCCATAAAAGTAGAATATATATATAAGGGTTTAAGGAACTGAGGACTTACTTTTAATTTTAATTAAGAAAACGGACAAAGCTTATCTTTTACCGATCTCAAACTCCTCTACTTTTGGAGACTTTTTGCTGCCATTTATACTATTTTCTTCCATATATATATCTTCCGATCTCCGTTTTCTTCTGTCTTCACGGGGTGGTTGATGTGAACCGGCTTTAATTTGTGGCATTAAAATATAGTAACTATTATTAATTCAAACCATTGAGTGTGAAAATAAAAATTTGCAAGTAATGGGTAGCTTTTAAGCTGGTGAAAGCTAGGATTTATTTAATCTGTTTTTTTGTCTTATTAGGAGTTTCTAAGACTTTTGGGGCTATTATATATGTAAATAATGATAGTATTTCTATTCCTCCACCTGGCCATTGACAATTTAAAAGTGGAAAGAGTACAACAAATTAAGCTGTATAATTTTCTCCATAATGTTCCCACAACCTGTGTCACCATCCTAAAAAATCATCCTCCAGATTTCGCGGGACTTTGATAAGAACCTTTGACTATAATAAAGATCGTGAAATTAACCCAACATATATTAATTAAGCACATGTACGGTCTTCCAAAAATAAGCTGGAAAAGTATAATATAATTGGAGGAAAAGATCCTATTCTTTCATGGGAGACACAGCAACTCTATCCTGTCGTATGTATGTATTAATTAATATTAGTACTAGTGATAATATGTTGTGCACGTATGAATTAAGAAATTCTAGAACTTTTCTTGAAATAGCATTTTCTTCTTACTATTCCTTATATTGATACTTACCGACAACATATACGGATAGTAAGATAAGTATTTGGACGCCGAAAAGAAGTTTATATATACACTTGTTCCATATTTTTCACTATCTCTTGCGTACACGTCTTGCGCGTGTATCCCATACCAGTAAATATAAATTTTTTATATCACAGAAATAAATTTTATTATAAAGTTATTTACTTATAAAATGAATATTAAAATAAAAGTTATAGACAAAAGAATCAAGAAAGTAGGGATCATGAGTTTCTTGTTGGTTGAGTTCTAAAAATTATATTTTCTCAACTCTTCAAGATATTACAAATATAATGTATAAGAATATTTAATGTAATATTTATTTTTAAGAATAAAAAAGTTGATTAAATTTTTATTTGAGTTTCACGCTTTTATAATATGTAGATAGAGAGATAAATAATAGTACTATAATTTTTAAATATAATTAAATATGTGTTGCACATTTATCTCAAAGAAATGAATACAAATTTTAATATTTTTTAGAAATATATTTGAGTTATACAATAGTATTTTAAGAAAAAAACTAAGTTCATGAACGTCATAAAAACTTATTTTATTTAGTTAATGCAATAAAGTAAGAAATTGTACCCCACAAAGTTCCTCTCATATCTTATTGAATACCACTATATTATAAATAGAATTATTATTCAATAATTATCAATATTTATTTAATACTGAAATATCTTATTAACATTGATAAATTATCTCCAAATGAAGATTAAAATTGTGATTGTATATCACCGGCCATTTTTTGTATAATGAAATCTTCCATTTATTTTTCATCATATAGCTTTCTTTCACATGCACCGTATAATTGTGTAATAACAGGGGACTACGCACATATAATTTACAAAATAATAAAGTCTAGAAGTGAATTGAAAATTTGGAAAACTCAAGGAACTCAACAATTTCATACATAAGAAAAATTATCTAAAGGAGAAGAAGAAATCGATTTTAAAATTAAAGCACCAACATGTTTGAAGTAAGAACCGTAACTCTATCCTTTCATTCATTGACTCTTCAAAAAATAATTTATACCTAAGTAACTTCATATCTCAAATTCCACGGATGAATAATTTTTGAAAATATATTACACTATTTAAGCCACATGAAGAACATGTGTATACCATACCACACATAAAAGGAATTATACTTATTGAAAAAGCTATAATAAGTTTGGCGGAAAAAATGGAGAAAGACAAGTTTTGAAAATACGTACATGAATGGCTGTATTAATGCTTGTCTGCTATAAATCTTTTTAGCTTCCAACTCTAAATCGCGTGAATAACTCTAATATTATGTCGCATTACTTAAATAAGGACATATTTATATAATGCAAAATCTTAATGAATTTGAAAGTCTTAAATATTAGGACTTTCAAATAAGGTTAGATTTAATAACTAAAATTTTAGTTGATTTAAGAATCCTAAATATTAGGGAAATAGTTAAATTACTATTTTATCTAGTACGAAATCTATTTTTAAAGGATAAAAAAGGCGAATGACATTTCGATAAGGACTCCGTGCTTTTAATATATATATATATATATATATATTAAAAGCACGGAGTCCTTATCGAAATGTCATTCGCCTTTTTTATCCTTTAAAAATAGATTTCGTACTAGATAAAATAGTAATTTAACTATTTCCCTAATATTTAGGATTCTTAAATCAACTAAAATTTTAGTTATTAAATCTAACCTTATTTGAAAGTCNATTGTTAAGTTCGATATGGATATAATCTAAAATACACAATCGTGACCCAATAATTAGGATATATAGTATAAGGATATCATCATATTCTGTTTGATGCACTTGATAAAACTTTATCTTAATTTGATTATCGACCACAAGGTCATGAGGCTTTCCGGGGATATTTTCTATTTATATTCTCGTCTTTTAGAAAGAGCGACTAAACGATCGGACAAGACAGATACTAGTAGAGCTTAACCGTCTTACCTGTCATTGAAACACAAGTTGGAGACTCTAAAAACTGGCTGGTCTCTTTTCCTATTCAAAAATATTCCCTCCCTTTTACTAAACCATGGGGAACCTCGAATAGTTTACCGGACAAATTGAGTAATCGTATTTGTGACGATACTTTTCAACTTCGGAAAGACTTCTCTACCTCTCATGAGTTAAAACATCCTCAAACGCAAGATTCGATGTCTCTCTCTCCTATATATATCACCATTTTACTTTGTTGGATCTTTATGTGTAACGCATATGTATCTATAAGCTAAAAGTAGTAACCCTGGCCAGCTAACACAATACAGAAAATTAAGCGTATTATCATACTGTATTATAAGCATGAAGATCAAAAGTTAAATATGAAAGACTAAAATAACCCTATAATATTGTTGGACGTTTATGCCCTTAAAAGCTATATTAATAATACCATCAATATTAATAAACAAAATATGTAAGCTACAAAAGTTAGTTTTGTAACGTTAAATTTGACACGGAATTGTCAAATAGTTTATTAAGGTGTATGTATCTAAATTCTCCACTTTACAAACTTGCGTATAATTTTTTGAGCTAACATTCAGTTCTTAAATTTTGTCTTTTCCTTCTATTTTTTTTAGCTTAAATATTTATATTGTTATGATTTCTAATGCAATTCTTTTTCTCATAAATGCAGTCATGATTCAAAATAATTTACCATCCATGTACAAAACGATATAATTTTTTTCAATTTTGTACTAACTATATGGGATACACGCGCGCAAAGACTAGAGTTATACTTAAAGTAAGAACATGTTAAGTTGAAAGTTAATTTACAAATTTAGCCATCACAAGTAAGTAACAATATTGCCCTCTCAATTAACCACTATTTCAATAATATTGGTGTGCAAAGAGGTAAATATACATGCTAATGAGGATAAATAAATTTATAAATACAATGAAGGATGGACTTTAATGTCCTTTGGAATACTTGCTTATTCCTTCATAAATGGGTACATATCTCTTGAATCTCAAAACTGATGAATTTGAAGTGTTGTAATGATAAAACAATGACAACCAAATAATTTCTTATTAAATGGGTACATTAACTATGAATTAAAGAGTTGCAAATGATAGAACGATATAATTCAGATTCATCTTCAAAAGACTGACGGTATATCTAGATGGTCAATCTTCCAATTAAGTCTATTCCCTCTTTTTAGATTACTCTCTATATGATAGTAGTGGTGCCGACTCACAATCTATCATTATTGATGCGTAAATGGATATTAGATTATGAGATTATATGCTCGTGAATTGTGATGCACTGATATATAGTTGTTGCTTTTTGGAGATTTATTATACAAGCTGACTAGCCCGTAATAACTGAATAACAAAAAAGTTATGAATTTTTCTGGCTTCGCCACTGTTTTATGGTATACATCTCTATGCGCTCAATGCTCTGCTCTCTCATGGAGTACCTCCAACCTCTCTAGGTCAGTATACATGTTCACTGTTTTGTCTACAAAAATTAGTTATTTTTTCAATTAATATGTTTCCTTTCATGTTTTATCATCTTCTCTATTTGTACTTTATATAAACACTCAGGAGTCAGGAACTACCTAACAGAATTTTGGCCTTAAAATAAATATTTGTCCTCTCACTGGAGTGTACGTCACCGGATAATTTCTAGTCAAAAGTAAAGCTATAGAAGGTCCACTTACCCAATTAAATAATTTAGGAATCATGAGAAGGCTTTGACCAAACATAAAATGCTGTTGGGCATATGCAAAATCAAATATCATCCAGCTTTTAACTTGGGGGACAGTTGTACATTAAGTGCCGGAGAGACCATAGTGTAATTGAAATAAGAGGCATTAATTGATCCGAATTCAGAATTCAAAGTTTTTGAGTTCGTGAGTATATCCGCCCCCGTTGATCATCGTTTATCCATGACGGAAATGGTACGATTTTTAGAACATGAAAACAGCTTAGGCAGAAAAAAGGGGTTTTAACAATCGGTGTGTCTGAGAACTAACAATAATTATTTTCAAGAAAATCCAACCAAATCTCAAAATTTGTTGGGAGAATCTTGAGAAAAAAAAACCTATTCTTTTTCCTTTCTGTCAAGCAGCTTCAAACAAGAAGGTTGTTGTCCTGTTGACGTACATAGCATTAGTTGGTTTCTGAAGTGATGTTCCAACATAGCTTGATATAGGTATAGCTGGAGATAATTTTAATAATAGCATTCGTGGGGGCTAATCATGAGTGGTTAATTAATAAGCAATATTCTGGTGACTCTTATCCACCTAATTTACTGCAAGTCTATGATAATACAGAGACATTTCAATTGTGATGTTAGTGCCAACCTTAACATCTTGGACTTTTCATGTATCCATCCTATAATTCTACCTTACTATCTTAAGTAACAAATATTGGCAATATATTGAAAGTTCCTCGAAAGCACAATATGAAGAAGAAAAAAAAGAAAACCAGAAGAAATAGAGCAACTCATGACTAGCTGGCTAATACATACAGGGGTGGATTTAGGGGCGGAAGGGGTTCACCTGAATCCCCTTTGCTGAAAATCTGTTTTTTGCCTCTATATATTAAGTTTTAAATCCTCTTGACATAACCCAATAATGTAGTTTAGTGATCAAGGGAGTTCAAAATCTTTGTAAGATCATATGTTTAATTCGTATTCCAACTGTATGAACACGTCTTTCACATAATTAAAATGTTATACGCTCTTTAATTAAGTAGAAAAAATGAGATAAGCAAACATAATTAAGTACATAGATGATGAATAGATGAGAGAATAAAGATGTGAACCCTTGATTAAGAGTTCCTTAGTTGTATAACACTGGCTCTTTGATGAGGCCTAACACACATGCATCCACAACATAAATTTTATAGTAATGCAATTATATTAAGATGGTGATATATGATTAATTAAACAATATTGGGATAAAACAGTGACCATGTCTTGCATCAGAGGCGGATGTAGTGGACAACTAACGGGTTCAACTGAACCCATAACTTTTGACGTGGTGTAAAAATTTATTAAAATTACAAAGATAGTGGATACGAACCCATAACTTTAAAAATATAATGGGTTTAATGCTAAAAATCTTAAAAGTTGTACCTATATGATTTAAATTTTGGATCTGCCTATGCCTTGTATAGACAATCTTGAGATAAATTGGTCCATAGATACAAATATATATATATAATGATTGAAGGTGGCAAAAAAGACGAGGTGAATCTGAAATAATATAGAGATAAATTGCCACAAAAACTTTAAAAATTAAACTAATGTAAACTAAACTAAAGATGCAACATAAAGCAAAATACTCATACATGAGCACTAAGTCACTAACTAGTCGGTATTAACACTTAGTTATTGTTGTACACTTACATTACATCTTGTTTGCCGAGACTCTTTTTGGTCTGATCAGAGACTCATATATCAGTCTATGAACAAATATCTATTCATATTAGGTGAAAACTCCAACTAGATATTTGTTTAACAAGGAGATTGGCGATTTTAACAAGTAACTCAACCTGCCTACAACCACATAAGTGGCAGCACTAAAAAGGCCGAGTAGCTCAATTTCGATTGACCAGTTGGTGAAAATTTAGGCCTAACAAGCCCAATTCCTCGGGGCTTTTGTATCTATACTCGATTTTTGAATCACGTTTTAATTTATACCCGTTTGGTAAAAACTATTGCAAGCGTACCCATTTTTTGCATAAACTTTAGGTATACGGGACCTGAAGTAGCAAATGCAATCACACAAACTTCAGCATTCTAGGATTTTTCAAAAACTTCAACAGAAATGCTGAAGTTATTTAGTTCATTTGTAAAAACTTCAGCACTAAATAAGTTGAAGTTTTGTCCTGGATTAATTAGTTATGTCATAAAGTTTTTTCAAAAACTTCAGCAGAAGATGCTGAAGTTATTTAGTTCATTTGTAAAAACTTCAGCACTAAATAAGCTGAAGTTTTGTCCTGGATTCATTAATTTTGTCATAAAGCTTTTTCAAAAACTTCAGCAGAAGATGCTGAAGTTATTTAGTTCATTTGTAAAAATTTCAGCACTAAATAAGCTGAAGTTTTGCACATGTATCAGGAATGAGGCGTCTGAAGTTGTAAAAATTAAGGTATAGTCTAAATAATTTTAAAAATATGAGTATAGATTAAATGGGGGCGGGATCCCGTGCAATTTTTACCAATTCTCCCCCGAAGTCCATTTAAAGCAAACAAGGCCCATAACCTTTCCCATGATGAATAGCCGACCATTAGTAGCTCACAACATGAAAAGATTCTTTCTCGTTTTGAATGGGCCTGGGATTGAGACTTCTAGCATTTCTTCGCGTGTTGCGGGACATGTTGTTGTTTCATTTCCTCGCTTGATTTCTAGCTAGTTTTCTTTGTTGCTTTGTTTCTCTTTCGATAAAAAAAATTCAATTTTCAATTTTCAATTTTCAGTTAACCGAATAATTAGCTTTGATACAATCTTCTCTCTCAAAAATAAATGAAAAAATAGTAATTTTAACAAGTTATTATTCTAACCAAATGGGAAGTTGAGTTCCAACAAGCCCATTTTCTCTATATAGGAGTAGCTCATTTTGGTGAAAATAGCACGGGCTAGCTAGTTTTCGGATTGGTAATTGAAAAATATTCAGCGTTTGCAAAGTCGTTGAAAAATAGTTATTGTTTTGCTGTAACACAAAAAGTTCTAGCATAATATACTGGAGATTGGTGCACATGTGTATGAACTTCTAGCATTTATGTTGGACCAGTATATTATTCTTAAGGGTGTTCATGGTTCGGTTTGGATCAGTTTTAACTCTAAAAAGAAACCAAACCAAGCAAGTCGATTTTTCAAATATTAGAACCAAACCAAATCAATTATGTCTGTTTTTTATCGATTCAGTTTATGCCGGTTTTTGTTGGTTTTTTGGTTTTTTGGTTAGTTATCTTTTTTTTCTTAAATATGAGATATACACTACCAAACACATATTCCGGCGATGACATTTTAGCATAACACTATCAAATCAATTTCCCTTTGAGAAATCTATCATTTACCAAGATATATTGATGATAATTGAATCAAATAGTGATGAATAGTTTAAGGACTCAATTAAAAATAGATTTTTTTAATCATGAAATGGATTTATACTTAGCAAAAGAAAACTATCAATATGTAAAGGCAAAGAATCGTACTAAAAATACAAACGATTAACACATACCATAAATTTTAGAAACTTTGTACAATAATACACATATATATAGGTGTAATAATAAATTTGAAATAGCTACTTCTATAGTCGGTTTGGTTCGGGTTTTTTGATTATTTTTTTATTAAAACCAAAACCAAACTAAATTTGACCGGTTTTTAAAATTCAAAACCAAACCAAACGAAAAAGTATCAATTTTTTTAGTCGGTTTGGTTCGGGTTTTTTTGAACACCCTAGTTATGTTGGAATATTTTTCGGATTTTGAAGTATTTTTGACAGATTTATCTTTATATAAAAACTGACTAAATATCGATTACTTTTGAAACTGTGGATATTTTGCAATTACCACTTGTAAATCTGGTTATTTTTTAATTTTACCCTTCATTTTGTCCTTCAATCTCAAGCAGGCCCAAGAGTCCATTCCAATCAAAGATAACCCCATTATATTGCCCAGGATAAGCCCAATAGTAGCCCATAACATGGAAAGATTCCTTTTCACGTACCTTTTCAGTTTCTGAGTCAGCACAAACTGTTTCTTTTCCCGGAAAATCAATAGCCTGATCTCTCATCCGCTCACATTTGTCATCTTCCTACTGCAAGAGAATTGAATCTTTCGGATTTCAAAACCCTAACACTCCCGTCAGATGGCAGCTCAGACATTGCAGCTCCGACCACTGGGCAACACCGGCCTCAACCTCAGCTCCGTCGGCTTCGGCGCTTCTCCTCTTGGCAAAGTCTTCGGCGATGTCTCCGAACAAGACGCCTTCGCCGCCGTCCGTGAAGCCTTTCGTCTCGGAGTCAATTTCTTTGATACTTCCCCGTACTCAATCTCTCTCCTTCTCCTCCTTGTCTTTGATAACAGATGCAAAGAGATATGTCACACTCACTGCATTGGACTCTTCCACACATATAGTTGAATTTAAAAAAAACTGGTAACTGAAATTTTTTAAGGAACATAACGTCGGCATACACTGTCAGAATCTTTTCAGAAACACATAGATATAGTTGAAATTGTTTTTGTTAAACATATTTTCATTTTAAATAATTGATATTACAAACGAGTAGTGGATCTAGTGCTATTGATTTAAAAAAATTGGATGAGACTCTGCACGTTTGAATTTTACAAAGGAGCAGGTATCTCTGCGGACGCTGATTTACAATGTTGGTCCTCTTCGTGAATCATTTTGCTGCTGAATTCGAAAATGATATGTGAACCTGTGAAATTTTTCTTCATTTATTTAAATTGGTTATTTTTCAGGTATTATGGAGGAACATTATCGGAAAAGGTACTAGGGAAGGCTTTGAAGGCTCTTGGAGCACCTAGAAATGAGTACATTGTGTCAACAAAGTGTGGGAGGTACAAAGAGGGATTTGATTTCAGTGCTGAGAGAGTGACTAAAAGTATTGATGAGAGCTTGGAGAGGCTACAGCTTGATTATGTTGATATTTTGCAATGTCACGATATTGAATTTGGATCTCTTGATCAGGTGCTTTATTGATCATTTAAGTTTGATTCTTCTCCACGATATTCTAGTAGTTTTCTGTAGCTATGATTTCTCCTAGCACTAATTAAAGAAAAAAGATTATGACTCGTAATACTTTTTACAAGTTTCCAATAAGTAATTAGTAGTATTAAAAAAGTGAGAGTTGCACTGAAATTAAATGTTTTGATCCTCGAATCCTTCATTGCCTTCGAATTGAAGGGAGTGTTAGTTTGTCCCATAGGCTCGTTAGTTGATTTTGTGACCTTACAAATTGCTTATAATCCTTCCTCAACTTGTTATATCGGTTGCATATCAAATTATATGAAATGTTCTCACTGTTTGATATGTGTTTGATATGTCTGGTTATAAAAATCCTATCTTTCTGTGTGACATTATCTAAAAGGTAGCCTTTGGTTTGAAAGTAAGATTTGTATCCCCCCTCTCTTTCCCGCCTTGTCACAATTTTGTTTGTCGAAATATGTAGATTTAGTGACTTTTTTTTTTTTGTCTTGAACAGATTGTGAATGAGACGCTTCCAGCCCTTCAGAAACTGAAGCAAGCTGGAAAGATCCGTTTCATTGGTATAACCGGTCTTCCATTGGGGATATTTACTTATGTGCTTGACCGGATACCCCCAGGGACAGTTGATGTCATCCTGTCATATTGTCACTACAGTATCAACGATTCAACTTTGGAGGATCTGCTGCCATACCTGAAGAGCAAGGGTGTGGGAGTGATCAGTGCTTCCCCTCTTGCAATGGGTCTTCTTACTGAGGCTGGAGCTCCAGAGTGGCACCCTGCTTCTTCTGAACTTAAGGTCTATTATTCATTTTTCCCTTGACTAACACTATCCCCTATAAGAGCTTGGCATATTTGCTAAAAGTTCCCAGTTTAGATTAGTTACCTTGTACTGTCTATGCATTCTATTCATTTCTTTCCATCTGATCTGCCATTAACTGCAGATTGCTTTGAATGTTCAGTTGTGATACTCGGACCAAAAATTTAACTCCTTCAAGATATTGCTTATTGAAATTAGAACATACAGAAGATCTAGCTCAGAGCAAGCAATTGACTTTTAATTCACGGACTGCTTCTAAATTATGATGTTATATATCTAGTTTTCAACATGTTCTTGGCCGTATCCACTCTCTCAGAGTTGTTCTTCTCTCCACTCTCCATGCTTCTTCCTGAATCTTTTCCACAAGAAAACAACATTAAACTGGGTTTTGTTGATTTTCTTACTAACACATGTCTCTGCACACTTTTGCTCACCAGGCTGCCTGCCGAGCTGCTGTTGATCATTGCAAAGGAAAGGGAAAGAATATCTCAAAATTAGCCTTGCAATACAGTTTAGGAAATACTGATATTTCATCCGTACTAGTGGGGATGAAGTCCGTTAAAGAGGTTATTTTTTTTCATAGACCTCGATCTTCTACCTCTAATTCTTCATTTTATGACTCTTATGTCAGCTTATAAACTCGTGTTTTCTTCTTTTAGGTAGTGATATTATTTATTACACTTGTCATAAAAAGGAATGGCTTGCTTAACTATCAAACTATGTTGCTGAAAGAAAAAGAAGTAGGAAACAAAATGATTATTTCATTGACAGATGAAAAAATGGATTTACTTTCTTATACAGACTACAAATTGGGGAAAAAATAGTAGGATTAGGTAGAAATCATGACCCTTTGAACAGGACCGTCAGATTTCTAAGTGAACTCCAGCTCAAGGAACAAAATTTTGCAACAAATGTCCAACACAGTTTATCTAAGTGCTTAGCCCATGTATCCCTTTTGGATGGTTTTATGTCGGTCCTCTTGTGTGTCCACTCACATGTTTGTGTTCAGTGTCCTGATGTATCTTTTACATGAAGGTGGAGGAAAATATAGCAGCTGCCCTGGAGCTAGCAACGACAGGGACGGATGAAGAAACATTATCAGAGATCACAGACATTCTGAAACCAGTGAAGAATCAGTCATGGCCTAGTGGTATCCAACAAAGTTGATTTGTTTGACAGTTCAATGAGCCGTGAATCAGGTCTTGTGATTACCTTTGTTGTGCATGTTTATTTTCTCTTGGACATTTAAAAGTAGTCCAAGTTGAAATTGTATGCTGTATTCTTTGAGCTTTTAACTATTAAAATAAATGAAAGAATGTTGCATAATTTGAGATGAACATCCTACCACTCTCTATTCTTTTTTAATAAGGATCCTACCTCTCTCTACTGACAGAGAACCTTGAAAGTAGAAGTTTTAGCGGCTGGATTCATTTGACAAAACTAGCGTGTGGTTTCTCTGTTCCTTCTGATCTGAGTAATAGGCTGTGTTAATGTAGCTGCATGGCAGATCTCATCTACTGCAGATATTATGAAGTGCAGACTGGAAACTTATAGGGCATAGCAGCAGTCCTCTACAGACTCTGTCAAGATTTTGAATTTGTAGGAAATTATCTAACTAGGAATAATGGCCTAAAAGAATACTAGCATACAGTCCAAAATAGACTTTTCAAAGTGTATAGAAGAGGACACAAGTTTATTTGTACTAGTTTTACATGAGTCCTTACTCTTAGTCTTTTATAGCTATCTGAATAAATTCCAGCTTACTGTTCTACCATGATATCTTCGGTTAAGTGCACTTCATAAACAATTTAATACAAGAGTAATGCTAAATTCTTACTATGGAAAAAATATATATTCAGGTTTTCGGGATCAAATTTTATCCAAAGACCCTAAATTCAAATTTAGATTGCTCCGGTGTGTTTGGCAGGAAGGAAAGCATTTTTCGGAAAATGTTTTCTAATTTTTCCATGTTTAGTTGGTTTAAATGTTTTGGAAAATATTTTTCTTATGAACTCATTTTCCTCCAATTGGAGGAAAGTGTTTTCCTTATCAAGAGAAGGGAAAACATTTTTCAAAAGTCCTTCTCAACCTTCCCTCCCTCGCCAACCCACCCCACCCCCTCTCTCCAAAAAAGGCCTTCTTTTTTCAAATTTTAGTTTTTCCGTTACAATCCACCCTACTACCCCTCCACCCACCCCACCCTCACCTCCCCCTCCGCAAAAAAGATTATTTTTTACCTAATTTTTTTTTTTTTTGCAATTTAAGATTTCTGTTTTTACGTTCTTCTGCACCACCCCCAACCCCACCCCACCCCGAACAAATTTTATTTTTTTTACTTTTTTGTAATTTCAAATTTCTATTTTTTCGTTTTCCTAAAGGTTCAAAATTTTACAAGTTCTAAAGTTATGAGTTCGGAGGTTTATGTGTTTGGAAGTTTACTGGTTTAGAAATTATAAAGTTTACGGGTTCGAAATTCAGCGGTTTCGAAAGTTTAGCGGTTCGAAAGTTTATGAAATTTGGGTTCGAAAGGTTGTTGGTTTGAAAGTTTATAGTTCATGCTTATTATATCTAAATTATTTATGAATACTCTTGAGAAGTCATTTTGCTTAATTTGCGTACCAAACACTGAAAAATGAATAAGATTACTACTTATTTTCCAAGAAAATATTTTTTTGAAAAACATTTTCCGTTACACCAAACACACCCCAAGTGGTAAAAGATTTGATTGGAGCAACGTAATCTAGTTTTGTAATTTTAGTTTGGCAGAAGATAAAATGTTGTTTTGCTAGGGTATCAAACCCAAATTGAATTTTTTACAAGCTTGATCCCTTTTTAACTATTATTTATAAAAATAACATTATTTATTGTTTATTTTATAAAGAGCACTTTTTTTCCAGTAATAGCACATTATAAAAATTAAGCTCAACATCTAATAAGTTAACTGACTCACTAATCACGGGAAGTACTTTTTTTTGTCCATCTCCATTCTCCCTTTACAACATTGATCTTCTTCACTCCATTTTTTGAAAATCTGATGCATATCTGAATGCCACATAAATCAAAATGTATTGATTTATACATCTTTTATACTCTGTATATTAAGTATCACTTTAATTCAAAATGTATTTTATGAATATAATTTTTGTATATTTATTTGTGAAGTGCCATCTTATTTTAAGAAGTATTTTTAATGTATATTTCAAATATATTTTATATGTCAAGAGCCATTTTAATTCAGGATGTATTTTATATGTCAAGTGCCATATATATATATATACATATACATACATATATATATATATATATATATATATATATATA
>ML254171.1:50046-100343 GCA_005239495.1 Nicotiana undulata
ATATATATATATATATATATATATATATATATATATATATGATTTGTATATTTTATATGTGTTAATTCAAAGTATATTTTTATATATACGTATGGTATATATTAACGTATATTATTATCGAAGTAAGATCTTTATGTTAAGAAAGGAAGAAAGAAGTAAGAGAATAATTTAAGAAAGATAATTAAAAACAAAACGAATGGAACAAATTAAAAAATATATTGGCTTCGGCAAAAAACAAAACTAAGAAGACGAAGAAAAAGAAGGAAAGCTAATCAATAAAGAGAAAAAAAGAAGACATGATTTTTGTACAAGTAATTATTAATTTTCCATTCAAATTGCTTATGTTTAGGGATTAATAATTAATATTCTTATTTTAATGGAACCGTGTGCTACAAATATAAATATTTTTCCTGCCATATCTGTAATATTGAATTTCATGCTAAGAAATTGTTATATTTCTTTTAAACTGTGACAGTTATGTAAAGTCCCCATACACTGAAATATTTTGGTGATCCTAGTCGTTTTTCCCTGGTTACAGTTAATAGAAATGTGCCTAGTTTATTTTCAAATAATTTAATTTGATAACATATCAATTGCACTCTCCCCGCCCTAAGAAGATGTTGTATTATATTTTTCCTTTTAAAAAGAGATCAATATATAACTAGAGATTTGTAAAACTATTATAAATCAAAACTTTTATAAAACTATTAACGACACGTGTTGTTCTTTTGGAATAGCGGAGGATTTTGTTTTGATTTTTCATTGCTAATGACTCAGATTATATAGAACAATTACCCTTTTAAGCTTAAATACAAATACAAGGCAGTCCAGATTTGAGGTGTTACCCAATTATTATGTTGAATATTCGAATAATGGTAAAAGGATATATAGCCGTTATACTCGGAAGTAACTAGAACATGAAATGAAATTACAGTAAAATTTATCCTTGATAATACAAAACTCATTCGTCTTCCACTCCCTCCGTTAATTGTCGAAAATCTTCTCATCACTCGAATGTTTGATACATGAAGATGTACAGAGAACAGTATCATTTCAATGCAACAAGAGTTGCGGATCATATTTTCCTATAATATTGTGGGATGATCCTTTTTTTACAATGTGAATGTAAATTAAATATACCTTAGCAGCACCTCGCATTCTTTTAGAAACACTGAAGAGCTCATCTGGAAAAATATATATGCATCCTCTTTAGCATCCACAGACCCTTGCTGCTATCTTGCAACGTGCTGCAGAGGTGGCCATGCGATCTCATCATCATTTGTGTAACCGTTGATAAGGAAATCAGAGCAATTCTTTCGACATCCATGGTTATAAGGATTCCGGAACCTCCCATCTGGACCACGAAGATACCCATATCTAATAGCATTCGCCATTTCATTGGTTGTAATATTCCGAGCTATCTGCACAGAAGGAAATAGTACATTGCCTCAATTCTCCAATCATTTATTGTGACACACAGGCAATATTCATAAACGAAAGCTCCACTGCATCGACACCCCAACTAAGATACTGATGACCTGTTGGGATACATCTTCAAGCCATTTCTCATAGAACACTATAGCAAGTTAGTAAATCACTCATAACAGAGGGTAAGCTGACACATTAAACCCTCAGCCACCCAACACCTTTTTTTCTCTTTAAAAGCTCTCATAAGAGATGAATTCACGTAAGTCAAGTTAGCTTTGCATATAGGACAAGACTACCAACACATTGCATATCCAGCACCATCGCATCCAAGACATTGGAAACTGCTTCAAATATGTCAAAAACTGTCTAAACAATCAATGATCTTACTGAGTATAGCTTCAAATTCACCATTATGAACATTAGAAGACAAGGCAGCTAAACTTAAGCTCATTGGAAAGTCTCAAGTGCTTAATAACCCACCTACAGTTCTTTCAAATGGAGTCAAAAATTAGTTTCGGAAGCAAGTATACAACTGTCATATAGATGGGATTTGGTTCATTATATTGACTAGTTTGGGAAATTTCATCCCCTTGTAAGGGCATTTATTCACTGACCTCTAAAGTGAATCATGAGCAAAATATCTATAGGCTTCAGTTGTTTAATGACCAGGAAGGACAAGAAAACCAAGGAATCTAATCTATACCTGGGATATTTGTACTACACACAGAGTTACAGCAGCAATCAGAATAACCCCATCCATGAACAGAAAAGCGATTATACTGGGATACGCAAAGACAACATGATGTAACCAAGATTCATCGTCTACCAATGATGGTACTGATGTCCAAATTCCTGCAAGAGGTAATAAGTTTATAGTTGTCTTAAGCAACCAGTGTCATTTTATTAGTATAAGCTACTGCCAGTCTTAAAGACATACAATATTAAAGATAAAGTGCTTTTAACATACTTTGGACAGCTACCGCAGCACCAATTATAGATGTCAAAGAACCCATGCAAAGGAAAACGAAGAAGTCCCGCTTATTCCTCTGCAAGGTTCAGCAAGAATGACAATGAAATCAATGGTCAAAACCGCAGGAATTGAAGAAAAATACTTGCAAAACTCCTATAGCTTGGAATATACAAGTATTGCCGTAATCTGCATTTAGTGAGGAAGTCAACAAACTGATGCAAGACAGTCAAAAGGAAAAAAAAGGAATAAGAAACTAGATTGATGTCTGACAAAACTCAGAAGGGAGGCGCTATTGTAGTTATGTAACTGCTGTAATCAACAGTTACAGAATTAGAGATTTATATCCCGCAAGCCACATCAATAATATTAAATTCCATGGACCAAGAAACTCTTCAGTAGTATTAACGTAATTTACAGAAGATGTGAGGAAACATAGGAGTGAAAACAGGAATATGAAGTAAAAACAATATACTAACACTCATTTGTATTGCATCTAACCAGACTGGTAGCCGCAAAAGACAAAACAAGAGGAAAAACCAGCCAGTAAAAAAGAATTAGACAAAAATCAATGGCTAGCAGATTTTTGTACACTGTGTACGTTCCTTTAGTAGCTTTTAAATGAGTTCATACCTTCCCCACGCAATTTGAGACCCAGGGGCAATGATGATCGAATTGTTCAACACATCGGTTGCAAGTAGGACAGTGTTTTGACCGAACAGGTCGTATGATCTTGCATAAAAATGTTCAAACGATCAACATTTCAAAACGAATGCATCTAAAGGTAGTATATATCTTGTCGTAAAAACTAAAAAGACTAGGTTTTTTTGAGAAACCTTGCAGGTGGGACAAAGCTGAGACCAGTTCCCAGTCCAACTGGAAGTATTGTTCAGATCAATATTCAATAGTGCATCCTGGAAGAATCAGCTAACATCATTAAGTAAATTAGAAGATATTAAAATTGCTGTTGAATATATCCAAAATGAGAGTGAATACCTGAGCATCAGGTTGACAAGCGACCCCTGTCTTGATGTAACCTGGATCTTTACTGCAAATGAGAATGAAACAATGATCTTTAGCTCCATAACGAGGCATGATAAGCCAAGTGCAGGCATATATTTACCAAAAAGAAACGCATAAGACAACATGTTTAAGTATAACTTTCAGGGCCAAGAATCCTGCCATAACGAGTCATGAGAAGCCAAGTGCAGGCATATATTTACCAAGAAGAAACACATAAGAAAACACGTTTAAGTATAACTTTCAGGGCCAAGAATACTGCCACATAAACAAGCCCATTCATTTAAACCCAACATTGTACAGGACAAACTCCAAAAATCTATAATCAATGCCTAGGCATACTGATATAAAGGACAAGAAAGAGCGCATTGATTGATTAGATGGTTCATCAATGATAGTGGTGAAATGAAAGGAACAGGGGAAGGGAGGATGAAGCTTCTGATTACGTTGATATTAACAGAATAAAGCCCACAAAATTCCCATTGGCTTTAATACAATACGGGGTTTAGTACAATCTACATAGTAAATTAAGTGGGCTTTGCGGCCTCAATCATTTCATGTAATTAAACAGGAGAAGTTACCTACTGCAACGCACTAACATCAGGAGCGCGGCAACTGCCAGGGAAACAGTAGTCCATCCCCAAAGTGCAACAACAGCAGTAACTTTTGTAAGACCGGGAGCTAGTGAAAACAAGATCCAGTAACAATTAGCAAGTTGCTGCCTTCAATTAGAAGAAAAAAACAAAATACCACAAGAAGTACCATCACCCACCAAAGAGGACTGAACTGATGAAGAGAATGATGTTGACAACAACAACAGAGAATAGAATTGGAGCGTAGCCTTTTTCCCCCATTTTAGCAGGGAAAACCTTGTCTTTCCACTGCTTTTGCAGTGAACGTTGAGCATTAGACTGCACAGAATTGAATTTCAGACTGTCATTCACACAAAATACTTCCAACCTCACGACACAGCTAAGCAGATGATAGAAAATAACTGCATAATAATAGATAGAAGGATCAGCATGGTACTTCAAAATGGTAGGATGACATATGACCTAATTTATCTTTGCCGCTAAACTTTTTTAATAGTTTTGTGTTTGTTTGGGGGGAGAAGGATGTTGAAATTCTAATATAAACTGATTGAGCAGCAACCCGGAAAGTAGTTATCAGAAAAAGAGTAACCACTAAGGAGAGTTAAGCACTAGACTTTCAGAAAAAGTAAGATGACCTAATAAAATCCTCACCACTGAGTCTTTTTAGAAAGTCAAGAAAATATTAAGAATACTGCACTGAGTGTACATAATGATTACGTTACAACAACAACAACAACACGTCTCAATTGCAAGCTAGTTGGGGCCAGCTATATGAATTCTCACTATACGTTTCGCTTCAATTGATTATGTTAGCCAGGAGAAAAATAAAGGATATTGTGCAGACTATTCTTAAAATCATGTCATAAATAAAGAACTCCAAGAATTAGGTAACTTTCCTTATTCCGTGCAGCACAAGACTCCTATATGTTGTTAACTAACCTTTTCGGTTTTCATATATTTAGGTTCGTTGTAGTGGGTGATGGTTGAGGTTCTATTGCAAACTGATAATGCAGCCTTTGACAATTCAATTATATCACACGCAACAGAAGGTAATAAAATCAGCAAATCATTAGAAATCTGGTAGCATAATCTCATAAAAGTATAATGGTTGCAACAAAAATGAAACTGAAAGCATTAGTAAGAATAAATCTCAGAGAAGCATCCAAGGAGTAGCGTAAGGGTCAATTAAGTGGGAGGAGAACCATGAGGTTTCAGTTCAAATCCCAGTGGAGGCAAAAAATACTAGGTGATTTCTTTCCATCTGTCTAAGCATTGGTGGGCAGAGTTACCCGGAACATGTGCTGGTGGGTAACAGGTATCCGATGGAATAGTCGAGGTGCTTGCGCAAGCTGGGCCAAAACACTACAGTCATACAAAAGAAAATCCCAGAGGAATCACCGAGGATGAGCAGCGAGCACCTTATTTGTTAGCTCTCATTTATTGCAATTTAGAGGACCCACCATTCCAAATCTGAACTACATAATGCCAAATGCAACCATGCCAAACTTTCTAGCTTTGGTAATGATGCAGCAACATATAATAAGTCAAATTTCAACGCAAACAGCCAGGACTGCCTTTTCCAGTACAGTGCCATGTGCTACCAGAACACTGCAGGCGCTCCCTCTTTCATTGCGGCAACCAGAAAAGGTAAAAGGTTTTATCCTGATACAATCCAACAATTTTTTTAACACCTCACAAGGCAATCTTTTCTGTGCAAGGGATATGATGAAACTGGGACTTACTCTGCAAGCTTTATGAGTTTCATCATGCTAACTTCCCTTTTCCATCTCAAAAATCTCATGGGATAAGAGTCACAAAAGTAGAGAAGTATCTGTGTTCAATAAATGAATTCACCTTTGATTCAAATTGTGCATCATATGACAAGAGTAGGAGGTGAAGCACAAAAACTAGAGATGGCCAATGCATTAACATATCCTGAAACATGCTCACTAGCATTATTTGACTATGAATTATTAGGTTCACCATGAGTTTGAGAATTTATAGTTTGAAGAAGCTTTTACCTTTTGGAATCATAAATTGGACCCCCCATTAGTTTAGAGTCTTTAGACATCCATTCTTCTCGTAACAAAATGAATTAAAACCACTTGTACAAAGTATTTAGCTCAAGAAAGACTAACCCAGAAACATTCAATTAAATAGCAGGACCACTTAGAAGTGAATCAAAATGACCTTCATCATCTCTAAGGTATTTATTTGAGACTTGAAATCCATGACAGTCCAAGTCATCCATGCAAATTATGGATTTCAGCAAGGATCCAAATTCAACCATTTAACGAAAAAGTCGTTCCAAATTCATCACAAATACCCGCCCAGCAACATGACCCCCCACCCCCAAAAACCCCTATTTACAAAGAAATGGAAAAACATACATACATGAATATAAAAGGATCATCATATTATTGCATAACCCAGCACGTCAGATAACAAAATCTTCACAATAGTACTATATTCCTTTTTGATTAAGATAGCACCATATGTTATATATAATCTCATTCGTCATCGTACTTGGATACAAGCAACCACACACAGAACTTCTAGGCTAATCTTTCAATTCTTCGGAAACTGTCACTATGGGCAATAGATAAATTCTATACAAAGAGTTACCTACAAGTATAAGTGCTATTTGCCGATGACCTTTATCAGATGCAAGCTCTGCAGGAGTAAATCCGGCCTTATCTTTGACAGTTAAGTCCTCCTTTGTGCCTGCATGTACAAGTAAAGTGCAAGCCTCTGCATTTCCTCTTAATGCTGCCCAATGCAAAGGAGTGCAACCTGCAAATGTTTGAAGAATCAGCATTATACAACTATGTTTGTGCTTCGAAACAATAATTTGATGTCCGGATGTATATACATAGCAATTATCATAGTCAATCAGTAAAAAGTAAGTTAAAATAAAGATCAACCAAAACCTCTTCCGAAAAGCATTTTTTACATCATGGTCACAACCCTCGAGGAAAAAGTGAGTACTTAAACCACACGTGAAGCCAATGAGATACTTTTTTTTGGATGACAGAGAAATCCATCTACAGCCAACCTTAGGACTAATCGCAGCTTTTGGAACTCGGGAATAATGGACACCCCCCCACCCTCTCCACCGTTCTCCATTTAAATATCGAGCTTAGTTCGCATAGCTCAGGCCCGAACCTGTGACCTAAGTCACAAGCAACATTTTCCACTTGAACTAAGCCCTGGGGGCTAAAGCTGATGGGATACTAGTCCAAAACTTTCAGATATGTCCCTGCCAAAATCTTAGAACGCTGCAATGGAAAGATAGGACCCATGCATTAATGGAGGAATGATAAGCAATCCCACCCCAAAAGAAAAACACAAGAACCACAAACCACGTTATAAGAGCCCGTTTGGACATAAGAATTTTTCACTTTTTAAAAAAAAAAATCACTTTTTCTCGAAATAAGTGTTTGGCCATAAAATTTGCAATTTTCACTTGAAGATGAATTTTTGAATTTTTGGAAAATTTGAAAAACTCCAAAAAGTTGTTTTTCAAAATTTTCACTCAGATCACTCACAAAACTTCAAAAACAACCCAAAATTATATTCATGTCCAAACACAACTCTAATTTTCAAATACCATTTTCACTTGAAATTTTTTTTTCACTTTTTTTTGGATTTTTACAATTCTTATGTCCAAACGCCCACTAAGTCTTCCAAAGGTCCAGCCCAGAAAAACTCATAAAATCCCAATCATTTTCTTCAAATCAACAAGAAGACTTGCTCAAAGAAGTTCTGGAATTCATTCTCCACTTAGTAAATACCCTTAACAGCTCCAAACCACCAACTCAATATCCAATTCTTCACACAAAAGTCCTGGTGTGTTACTTTCCTCACACATCTTCCTATTTCGATGTCAGTTGAATTTGGAAGACTTCAGTGAACAACATATATGTGCACTTTCTCATCAGTATGTAAAAGACTCATTAATGCATCAAAAGTCTAGGACTAAGTAAGTGCATGACTGCATGTATTAAAAAAAGTTTCCCTTCCTTACAGAGTCCAATCATATAACATGTCTATGATATTCATGCAGTTTTGAGCACTGAGATTCATTAAAAAAATTCCTTTTTTGGATAAGTAAGATTCATTAAATGTTCAAAGGCCATTATGATATCATGATTCCCTTCTTATTAAAAAGAAAGATGTAATGATTCACTAAAGAAGGAAGGAACCGGAATCTGATAATTAATCCACGTAAGAGGATTGTCATAGCAACAAAGACAAGACAATCAAAAGATGATAAAGTTTATGGTTTTGACCTAGATCGCGTGAAATTCAAACCCTTGCTTTCTTCAAGCAAAAGGAGGGGCATTCAGCCCCAAAATTCAAACCCTTGTTTAAACTATTAAACAGTAGTTTCCTGGAAACTAACAAAACACAAACTCAGTCCTTTCACAAAGTATAAAATTTATGCAGAAAGCATCAATTTATTAAAAGAAGCACCACAAAACAAAATAATAAATTGCTTATCATCTCCATCTAGAATCCAAGCATTGACAAGAGAAGAAATTATAAGACACTTCAACTTACATTTCATATTAACTCAAGTAATTTTTTTGTAAGACATATTTACACAACCATAACTGTTGCATAACATCGACTCTGAAGCAACATTATGGACCACATCAACTTCAGTGCTGCATCTATTATTTCAATCTCCATCAAATTGTTATAATTGATGACTATGAATGCTTCAGGCCACGTGTATTAAAAACGTCTCCCTAACTTGCAAAAGCACTACATATAGACCAAAGAATTTAAGAAAACGGTACATTCAATATAAACATACCATCTTTATCTTGTCTCCCTTGGAAAGCATCTCTGAATAGAAGTAACCTAATTGTATCACCAAATCCCTTGTATGCAGCCCTAGTTGGAAATACCAGAGAAAATGCTTATGGGAAAATCATAACGTAATTGAACTGCTGCCAGAAAACAATATAAAGAACTAACACAAAGATCAACTCACTAAACACTAATTCTACAAACCAACACCAGAGCGCAAGAACTGTGTCAGGAAATGCTTGATAAAACAAAATTTTCACTGTCCAATAGGGAATGCGGAATGCCCCAAATTGCATGCAATACCAGGAACAAAAGACTTAAGATACTTGGAGTAGAAACTAGAAAGGCACACCAAAGCTTGAAAAATGAAGACTACGTCAAAATCAAGAGTGTTATACAATGTCAATCAATGATTTCTTTGAGAAGGATGTAAATCAATGATTCAATCTTGCTGTTTAGATTTGATGACATGAAACTACAAATAGGAAGTTAGGAACAAGCATAAAGAAAGAGGGAAAAGTACCAATCCAACTATAACAAAAGCCAGAAAACATGGACACCAACTTTACATATCCAAGCCATACTTGAGTCTTAATGTTACACACCACTAAGACGTGTGTACAACACCAATCCACAGAGTTGGGACCTTCATCACCTTACTCTCATTCTACAACTAAAAGACAACACTTCTTCCCCAGTTTTCTGTCTTACGTTTATTAAATGGACTCTTTTAAAGAAGTTTAGGAGTTACTTTGTACGACGCAAAGCTTCTGACCAGATAACCTGTCAACTCTTTTTCTTTTATTCGAGCAATTGCGAAATCAGAAAGAAAGAGGAAGAGACATCCTTATTATTTTTAGGCACAGTATAGCGTTTACGACTTTTTAGTCATCGGAATTATTTTGGTAATTTCTATTGTAGGCTGAATGACTTGAATCTATTATTTGTGATAGTAGAATCTATGGATGGAATAGATGGATTTTGTTTTTGTGTTGTAATCTGATCATTCTAATGTTTCTTCTTGGAACCAAGGCTGGAGCAACTCCCACGGACATGTAAAACTTCCATGTTTTTGCTTCCCTGACTATCTGCCACTTAGAGTGGTAAAGGATCTTCTCCTAAGATTTTTGGTTTAACATATTCAAAATATTTGACTCTTAAACTTCTCACAATCATGTCACATGCTTAACTAACTTTACCTAGACTGCCCGGAGCCAGCAGAAAACAGGTTCCAATATAATTAGTTTTTGATCATTGGGTAGCGAGATGCACAAAACTAAAATAAATAATTGCAAATAAAGAGGAGGATATCTTGGAATTGATGTGTTTGTTCAGAATTCATGATTAGGAACGGAAGCCAGATCTCAGGCAAGGCAATAAGCAATATCCGTACATAGGAGGATAATTTCAATCCCATCAAAACTACAAGTGAACTTGACATGAAACTAACACAGACCACAAACACATCCAGAGATCAGAATGAAAATATAGCAAGATGTCATGAGAAAAATTTCCGTTTGGAAATCAAGAACATGATGTGTCTGCAACTCAAAACCGAAAACTCATACTATAAATGCTGGGGTTGCTAATCATACCAGTGAAGAGGGCTCCTCCCATCATTATCCGGTACATTAAGGTCGGCCTGATACTTTGCAACAATGTGATTCAGAAATGCTGTTTGTCCATATTGAGCTGCAACATGAACTGCCTGTAAAGGAAGAATGCATACTTCAACAGTTGATATAAATGAAAAGCACCTTCAAGAAAAGCCTCATCAAAGAAAATTAGTTTCTAGAAGGCTCTAAAATCAGAGTTTCACCCGGTCAAAGATTTGATTTATGTAATACATCATGCTTTCTAGGTTTGTGGAAATAGAAGATGAGTAATGATCAAGAGAAAGCGGGAGAACGAGAAGCCCGCAATAGTCTTTTTGAACTTTTTGAACTTCCCCCTTAGATTCTCCTGACAACTTTTTGAACTTCGTTCTCTCCCTGGTACTAGAATAGTCTTTTTGTAATTGAGCTAACAAAGTCTTTTTGCTTCCATAACTTTTGTATTATTATGCATCTTCTTGATGCCAGCAATGAAACTAAGGAGGAAGAAGCTAAGATAAAGAAGATATTAGGAATAATTAAGGCAAATATACTCCATCTGCCCCAAGTGTCCCAGCAGATACAAGTCTAGGTTATGGATCCTTTATTTCATTGAAAGCTTACACGTGGAGACTAATTAAACCAAAAAACATAGTCCTTTTAATTCAAAAAGTCTGAACCAAATTGTCTTTTAGTTTTTCCACTATGTGTTCCCAGCTACAACACTCCTCCATTCATAAAAAATATCAGCTAGGAACCTTGTTAATTCTATTGCATCAAACTGGGAGCTGTAGATTCATAATCTAAAAGACTTAACATACACAGATAAAGCTTGTTCAGTTGGCAAGATTACAATCTCAAACTCTTTCAAACTTGTAACTCATTTTGACTTTGGATGTTGATCCTAGATGCAAGAGAGGAAACTCTAAAGGAGCTTAACTCATAGGAATTCAAAACTAAAGATGACAATAAAATGAGTTATAGGAAAATTACCAACTTATACAGATAAATTCGAAAATATCAACAACAATACCATAATTATGATTAGTTGGACATTACGAGTAAAGAATGTACTCGAATTACCCGATATCCATTAACATCAGCAGCCTCAACCCGCGCACCATTCTGCAACAACACATCAGCAGCAGCAATTGAGCCCCGCACTGCTGCCCAATGCAATGCAGTCTGCCCTGCATTGTCGGTCGCATGGACATTGCCTCCGTGCTACACACACCACCAAATAAAACAGCACCAAAATTTACCTCCAAATTAACAAACTTAGATATTCTCAATATAAAATAAAATAAAAAGAAAACAGAGAATAGTACCTCGATGATATATTGGACAATATCAACAAAATTGTTGAGAGCAGCCCATTGAAGCGCGTAATATCCGTTGCCGTCTGGCTGGTAAACAGAAACGCCGTCAATTTCAACGAATTTTCGAAGTTTGTCAAAATCTCCGTAAGCGGCAGCAGAGTAAACATCGATTATGGCTGGTTCGTTAGGGTTTTGAAAACCCGAGTTCTGTTGATCGTTGGAGTCGGATACGATTTCGATTTCTGATGAAGCCATTGATCTGGTAGTTCAAAATTCTGGATCGAAGTGTTGTTGAGGGTAGTTATTAGTTCATTCTGTTGCTGTGAACTCCTTTTTTTTTTTTTGCATTACCTGGGGAGGGTTGATTTCATTTAAAGCACAGTATTCAGGCGCCTGGATTTGTTAGTGTGTTTATTACTCTACGGCTGCTGCACGCGGCGGAATATTTACAACATCAACTAAAGATAAATCCAGATTAAGATTTGCATCCGGAATTGAATGAATTAACTAGAATATATATTGCATCATTAGTTTTTTGTTATTGTTTGGTCCATCATATTGCAATTGGATATACGGGATACAATTTAATTGTTGATCCTAAATTATATATGTACATTTATTTTCCAAAATTTGTGACATTAGTTAGCTCAAACTCCTTTAAACATAAGAGATTCAAGTCGTCATGTCTTTACCTAATAATTTTTTTTTTCTGTCAAAAGTGTTTTTCCCCCAAATTTTAGGTGTTTGGCCAAGTTTTTTAAAGTAAAAAAGTATTTTTGAGTAGACGCATAAGAAGGTAGTTTCTCTTCGAAATCATTATTTTAAAAAAGTACTTTTAACAAAAATACACTTATAAGCACTTTTTAAAAGTTTGGTCAAACATTAATTGCTGCTCAGAAGTACTTTTTAAATTGATTAGTCAAACACAAATTGATTTTCGCCAAAAGTATTTTTTTTAAAAGTATTTTTTCTTAAAACACTACTCAAAATAAGAAGATTTTAAAAATTTGGCCAAACAAGCCATAAGGTTTGATATCCGTTTATTATGCAAGCTTTATCTAATAAACAATGTAATTCTATACAAAACCCAAATCATATTCATAGTCGTCCTCCTCCTTGTTGTTATCTACGTATAATAATAATATTAAGAATGTTTAGTGTCCTCCTCATGTTGGTTAATTCGTCTGTCTTTACATTTGCATGTGGGAGCTGGTATATTTGCTGTTGGTTGGCCATTTTTCTTGGTACAGTAATGACAGTTATGTTTAGTCAGAGATTACGAGTATTGTAAAGCTCAATTTTATGTCTACAATTAATTGATGATGACATTAATGAAGTCTGTAAAGATATAGTAATAATACTTGATTTCTGTGCAACAATAGAATAGACTTCTCTAAAATTCAAATTAAACATTTGTCTTCTCGGGCATGGCTTTCTAATCATAGGAGATTATTTGCACTCAACCCATAGGTTCAAAGTGAAATTTTACGTTTTTAGCACTTTATTATATATTTCACGGGGAAATGTCATACATACCTTTAGGGGTGTACATAGGTCAGTAGGTTTGAACTTTTTAATTACCAAATCAAATCAATGGAGTCAGATTTATTAATATTAACCAAATCAAACCAATAAAGACAGGTTTTTCAATCTCGATTTTTCTTGGGTTAGAGTTTTTGGTATTTCCCCGATAAAGGCTTCATAGCACCAAATATGTAACTCGTGCTTCAAATATTTCTAACTATAGCAGTGTACTATAATATTCAATAACAATGATAAAAAAAATCACATAAAATAAATATTGCTAATTAATAAGCCATTATAAAAATGAACATAATCTAAGTGCTCGTTTGGACATAAAATTTGATGAAAGATTTTTTCAAAAATAATTCACTTTTTTCGAAATCAGCGTTTGTTCATAAAATTTCCGATTTTCACTTGAAGATGCATTTGAAAATTTTCGAAAATTTTGGAAGCGATTCATCTGGTAAGGAGATTAGTGGAGCAGTACATGGAAAGGAAGAAGGATTTACATATGGTGTTTATTGACCATGAGAAGGCATACGATAAAGTTCCGAGGGAGGTCCTCTGGAGGTGTTTGGAGGTTAGCGGCGTTCCGGTAGCGTACATTAGGGTGATTAAAGATATGTATGATAATGCTAAGACTCAGATAAGGACTGTGGGTGGTGACTCGGACCATTTTCCTGTGGTGATGGGGTTGCACCAAGGATCGACTCTTAGCCCATTTTTGCTTGCCTTGGCGATAGATGTACTGTCGCGTCACATCCAAGGGAATGTGCCTTGGTGCATGCTATTTGCCGATGATATAGTGTTGATTGACGAGACGCGTAGCAGAGTTAACGCGGGGGTGGAGGTTTGGAGACAGACCTTGTAGTCTAAAGGTTTCAAACTGAGTAGAACCAGGACAGAATACTTGGAGTGCAGATTCGGTGAGACCCATGATGCAGACGTAGAGGTTAAGCTTGATGCTCAAGTTATCCCCAAGAGAGCGAGTTTTACGTATCTCAGGTCTATTATCCATGGTAATGGGGATATTGACGAAGATGTCACACATTGCATCAGAGCGGGGTGGATGAAGTGGAGGCTCGCTTCTGGTGTTCTATGTGATAAGAATGTGACATTAAGACTCGCTATGTTGTATGGGGTTAAGTGTTGGCCAGTCAAGAACTTCCACATAAAGAAGATGAGAGTAGCAGAGATGAGGATGTTGAGATGGATTCGTGGGTGTACCAAGAGAGATAGAATTAGGAATGAAGCTATCCGGGACAGAGTGGGAGTAGCCTCCGTGGAGGACAAGATGCAGGAGTCGCGGCTAAGATGGTTCGGACATGTTAGGAGAAGAAGCATTGATGCCCCTGTCAGGAGGTGTGAGAGGTTGGCCATGGAGAGTTTGAGGAAGGGTTGAGGTAGGCCTAAGAAGTACTGGGGAGAAGTGATTAAGCAGGACATGGCGTTGCTTCAGCTCACTGAGGACATGACACTTGATAGGAGGGTGTGGAGGTCGAGGATTAAGGTAGAAGGTTAGTAGGTACTTTATAGTGTTCACCAATAGGCTTAATAGCATGCATTTCCCTTCATATTTTTTTATTTTTATTACGGTATGTGGTTTTGTTCGCCTCAGATATTGTATTCTGTGTTGCTATTATTGGATACTGTTTTCCTTCCTTGCTTCCCTCTTCTTCTTGCCCTTCCTGAGTCCGGTGTCTATTGGAAACAGTATCGCTACCTGCATTAGGTAGGGGTAAGGTCTGCGTACAGACTACCCTCCCCATACCCCACATGTTGGGATCAAACTGGTTTTGTTGTTGTTGTTGTTGTTTTAAAAACTACAAAAAGCTGTTTTTAAAATTTTCACTCAAATCACTCACAAAACTTCAAAAACAACCCAAACTGAAATTTATGTCCAAACACAACTCTGAATTTCAAGTATCATTTTCACTTGAAAAAAGTTTTCACCATTATTTCGAATTTTAAAATTCTTATGTTCAAACGCCTACCAAAAATACTATATAAGTCATGCTAAAATAAGTACATCTAATAAGTACTACTCCCTCAAGTCCAAAATAAGTGATTGTTTGGTTGTTTTCACACATATTAAGAAATTCACCTTTTAACATTAATGTCACGACCCCAAATCCTAAATCGATCGTGATGGCGCCTATCATGGAACTAGGCTAGCCAACAATCACACATTGACATATTATTTTCAAAATTTCCACATCTTTTCAACATTTCATAAGTATTTATAAATTTTCTAATTTTTAAAACAAAATCAAACGAGATAAACAGTCTAACAACTATCCCCAAGACCCGGAGTCAACATGTCATGAGCATATAAGAGTAGTACCAAAAACTCTACTGTCATAATACATAATCTCGGAAGACAAAGAACTAAGTACAAAACGAGAAAGGGAGAATTAGAGATGTTGTGGACGCTGAACATCTACCTCGATATCCCGCCTCCGGCTCTGCACGTAATAAGATGGCTAACGCTCGTTACCATCACCTAAATTTGCACACAGAGGTGCAGGGAGTAATGATGAGTACGCCAACTCAGTAGTAATAAAAATAAATCAAGTCTGAACAGTATAAAACACATAGGAGTGGGAACAACTAATTTTTTACCACACTCAAATCTTATACTATTTTAGTGTAAATATTCATTTTTAGGCCCAATATTGATGTTTTAAGCTTTTATCTTACGCTTAGTAGATTTTATTTAATTAAAATAAATAAATAAATAATAATAATACTCACATTCTTAAAGTGTGAATTTATATATATATGGAGTATCTTTTAATTAGAATTTTAATAAGTAAACTACTACTACTATATATATATATATATATATATATATATATATATATATATGTGTGTGTGTGTGTGTATGTATATATATATATATGTGTGTGTGTATGTATATATGTATAATTTAAACTATAGTGTAAATATTGAGTTTTCTTATTTTTATAGTTTTCTTTAAGTCTAAAAGCAAGTTGGTATATATATATATATATATGTGTGTGTGTATGTATATATGTATAATTTAAACTATAGTGTAAATATTGAGTTTTCTTATTTTTATAGTTTTCTTTAAGTCTAAAAGCAAGTTGGTATATATATATATATAACTTGCCATCTTTTATATAAGAATTAAAAAAAAAAGTTTAAAAACATAAAAGAAAAAAAAAACTAACGAAAAGAATCAAAAAAATTTGAAGCTAACGAAAAAAATCTGATTTGTTTTTGTTATTATCTAACTAATCTTATAACAATCATAATTATCCCACTCACTTTGTTTATCGTCATTTATAAAATTCAAATAATTTTTAACTAACTCCCAAAATCCCTTTTTCTTAGTCTTAGGTCTCTCAACCCCATTCTTCCACTCCAACTCCAACTCTGACTCCTCCATTCATCCCACATATTCTATATATATTTTTTGGGTATATACATTAAAAGAAAAAAAAAGGGAACGAAAGAAGCCAAAAGGAGGAAACGGAAGTCAAAAAGCAAAAAAAAAAAAAAAGAAGGAGAAAGAGACTGACGGAAGTATTAAAACTCTAATAAAAAAAAAGCATTTGATTAGAGTTTGTTCGCTGAGTTTGGGACTCGGTTACTCTTCTTCTATTTTCGCAAAACTAGGTATTTTCCTCAAGTTTTGTAATCATAATTTAAGATTGAATTAAAATTACATGATTTGTAAATTTGTATTACCATGTTAGCTATTTAATCTGTTGAGGTTCATGTTTAAGCACATGTTTTGGACACAAATGTGGAATACATGTCATGAACCTTTAAAGTCTATTCTAAAGCTTCGAATAATAAATGAAGTGTAGTTATGATTCGATATAGTTATTGTTTTTAGCCTACAGTTTTATATAATTTTCATGTAGTTATAATTTTTAAAAACAAAAAATATATATATATATATATGCAAACTTTTAGAGCTTAACTGTTTTTGTTTTTGTAAAAGAAAACCTTTTGAGATTTGACCATTATTTGTCCCGGTCTAAAAAGTTTGGTTTGAAAGAAATTACATCCTAAAAGATCCCAACTTTTCAGTGCTCTTTTACATAAGTGTACTTGAAGCATTAATTAAAATTTGGAAATGAAACTTTCGGATTTACGCAGCTCTTGAATTGTTTGGTAATAATTTTTACATAAGTATACTTGAAGCATTAATGCCTTAGTTTGTTCTATTTTATTTTTGTTTCTCCGGTGCATGATGAAATCTTTATTTACTTGTTAGCCTTTGTTAGTTTTAATAAGTATATAATTTTACGATTGGAAGTTTTGAATCCTTTTGTTTGAATTAATTTATTTAGAATTTGGTCTAATATAAATAATAAAAGGATCATGTGCGCATTCCGCGTCTCGAGGCCTTTACATCTAAATTTTTTAATATGAATTAATTAGGTGGACGACTTGATAGCTAAGCCATATTGCAACAATTTTATTTCCATAACTTATGGCCTTACATTTAATTCATAAATTAAGTTAACTCATAAATACGTGGGAAATTTTTTAGACGCACTTTATATATTAGTCCATGTGTTCATACCCGAACCTTAGATTGATATGCTTAAATAATAAAAGGATCATGTGCGCATTCCGCGTCTCGATGCCTTTAGATTTAAAATAATTATGTTATAACCATGTGTATATTTCGTACCTTGATTTAACATTTAATTTCAAAGAAGTACCTTGTGTGCGTTCCGCATCATGGTGAACACAATTAATAAAATATAATAAGTAATTAAGCGGTATAAGCCATCATCAATAAATACAAGAATAGCTAAAAAAAATTGATTTAAGCCTTACATGAGTCAATAAAGCGACCGTGCTAGAACCACGGGACTCGAGGGGTGCCTTACACCTTCCCCTCAGTCAACAGAATTTCTTACCCAATTTTCTATTTTCGTAGACCATAAAGTAAGAGTCAAACCTTCCTTTGGAAAGGGGTTTCAAATAAAAGGTGACTTGGAACACCAAAACTCAATCCCAAGTAGCGACTCTAAATAATAAATAACCCCTTTTCAAAATGTCACTTTAATTTGAAAAACTCTTCTAAACCTCGCAATAGGGTTGTGCGGAACATAAAAGAGGTGTGACAGGAGCAAATCATCGAATCACAATAGGTAAAAGCTTTAGTCCCAACAGTGTATAATTTTGGTCAATAAGCTTTGAAAGTAGATTCCAGTAAAAATCCTTTGAAAAATACGATTTCCAATGATTTAAGAAACAGTGCCCAAGAAATCTAAGTATAAAAATGAAATAAATCATAAATGGTTACTCAGGCAAAATAAGTATCATAAACAGCCCTTCGGGCAAATTATCACTCGGGAAAACAGTCACTCAGCATACCTCACAATCACTCAGCATCAGCCCCCCGGGCAACCTCATTGTCACTCATGCCTCCCAATCACTCATCACTCGCCACTCGGCACTCGTACTCAGTAGGTACCTGCGTTCACTGGGGGTGTACAAACTCCGGAGGGGCTCCTACAACCCAAGCGCTAAAATCAAGCCAAATCATGGCATCAAATCACTCTTAGGCACTCGGCCTATCATAAACATGTTGCGGTGCGCAGCCCGATCCAATATCAGATCCTCACAATCAAGCCCTCGACCTCACTCATTCAGAAATATGTTGCGGCGTGCAGCCCAATCCAATATCATATCCTCACAACCAGTCCCTCGGCCTCACTCAGTCAGAAACATCTCAAAAGTCACTCGGGCTATCAGTAAAACGGGGTACTCGGCCCAGAATATCATTTTATATCTCAAAATAGTGTAAATAAGACTGAGCTTTGAAATCAGTTAAGCATAATATGACTGAGTGTAAATCATAAGTTAACACAATGAGAAAAACAATAAACAACCCCCAAGGGGTCTAAACGGGTCGGCACAAGGCCCCAAACATGGCATATAGCCCAAATATAGAAATAGTCTGAAAACACGGTTTATCATATGATTTGAAGTAAATACGCGACTCAATAGTTGCCACGGGAAGGACCAAGTCCAAATCCCTAAATCAGTGCACGCCACACACTCGTCATCCAGTATGTGTGTCACTCCAAAACAGTGAGAAGATGCTAAGTTCGTGGTTTCATACCCTCAGGACAAGATTTAAAGTCATTACTTACCTCAAACCAGCCCGAAAAGCTACTCCGCTATACTCTTGCCCCTTGAATCGACTGTCAAATGCTCCGAGTCTATCAAAATCAGATTTACAACATCAAATTATGCTAGGGAAACAAAACCCAATCGAAAACTATCGAAGTTAGGCACAATTCTCGAAATTGGCCAAACCCGACCCCCGAGGCCACGTCTCGGAATCCGATAAGTTACAAAACTAGAATCCTTATCCTCCCACTATTCTATACATACCAAGAACATCAAAATCAGACCACACTTGCACCTTCAATTACCCATTTAAAGTCTCCAATTTTCCATGCCCTAACTTCCCCAATTTTGGGTTTAATTCCACTAATTTCAGGTTTAAACACTTAGAAAATAACATAGAATTGAGTTATGAAGTCAAAAATCTTACCTCCAAATGTTTCCCTTTGATTCCCTCTTCAATCCCTATCAAAAAGCTTCAAAACCGCTCAACAAGTGAAAAATGGACTGAAATTCGCGAAGGAGGGGTTTAAATACTTCTGCCCAGATCACTCTATGCGAACGCGGCCTATGCCTCGCGTTCACGATGAAAAAAATTTACCAGCCTTCTTTAACCCTATGCGATCGCGGCCTTTCCATGCGATCGCGGCCTTTTCCATGCGATCGCATAGAACAAATTTTTCCAACAGCCTTCTCCAACTCTTCCGGATAGCCTCTAGTATAATGGTCATAATGTTTTGTACAAACCTCCAAATTAAAGTTGGTTTAACTTTATGGAAACTAGACATCAAGGACTACAACTTTTATTTTTGCATCATCTTCAAAATCCTTATTGATTGTGAGTTATATGCTTCCAAAGTCGGGACAGTGCAGCAAAAATATTACTCTCTGCGATCGCATAGCACAACTAGATTTTTCAAAATTTTCTCTATGCTAACGCATCCAGATCTATGCTATCGCATTGTACACCCCTGAAGCCAAAAACCAGCAACTAGAAATGGCCTAGAAATGATCTGAAACCACTCGAAACTCACCCGTGACCCTCAGGACCTCAACCAAAACATACCAACACATCCCATAACATCACACAAACTTAGTCGAGCCTTCGAATCACAAAAAACAACGCAAAAACACTAAATTCACCTCAGATTCAAGCCTATGAACTTTAAAACTTCTAAATTCCACCAAAGATGCCGAAACCAACCAAAACACATCCGAATGACCTGAAAATTTGCACACACGTCCAAAATGACACTACGAACCTGCTCCAACTTCCGGAATTCCATTCCAACCCCGATAGCCTATTTTCCACTGCCGACCGGAAATCGCCAAAAACTAATTTTCGCCAATTCAAGCCTAATTCTCCACCGGACATCAAAACCACATTCCGAACACACTCCTAAGCCCCAAATCACCTAACGAAGCTATCCGAGCCATAAAATCTACATTCCGAGGTCGTTTACCAATAAGTCAACTTCTAATTGATATTTTCAACTATTAAGCCAATTTAAGAGACTAAGTGTCTCAGTTCTCACCACGACCACTCCGAACCTGAGCCAAACAACCCAACAAAATAAACAAAAGCTGAACCATACAAAAATGAAGCCTTGCTCCCAGAATTGCTATTTTTGCTATTTTTTCTCAATCTCAAGGCTAAGTGTTATATTTTCGTCTAATTCATCTATTATTTCAGAATCAAATTAATTCACTTGTCTATAAACCACGTATAAATTCAAATATATCATTTTACTAGTAAACAGCTTGGCGCCCACGGCGAGGCTTATGTAATTGGTCCTTACCTCTTTTACTAACGTGTTTGATTATCTGTTCTTAGCAAAAAATCATAGAAAATGACAGATAATGGTGTTAACAACACACACAACCTTGAGGCCCAAGGAAACCATCCTCAACATGAGGATTCAATCAGTGATACCCGCAGTGAAGGGAACGAGGTCACACCGATCCACGGAAGGCGATACTCGCGAAATGTTCAAGAGGTGACTCCTGATGATTCTGAAAAAGAGCACGTCGTTGAAGCGGTAAGGGTGTTTCGTGAGCAACAATAGGCCATTTTAGGTCATCTCACATGGAAAGATAAGGTTATAACATAGCTGAAGCAGGCGTTATTGGGTGCTTCCAATAACGTGAATGGACGAGGCGCAACTCCTTCCGGTGTTGCCGCAAATCAAACAACGGAGAGGGTCAACAACAACACCCCTAGGGGCGAGGTTGGCTTCGATGGGGCTGGGGAGAGCGAGTCTGGTCACAACAACGAGAGAGATCCCTTCAAAAACCAACTCATACAGTTAATGAGGGAAGTGAACTCCCGTATGGACTAAATTTCGGGTGCACCACCAATACTGAAGGGGCCGGACTCGAAGAAGTACACTCAATTGTTGTACAAACCAAGTATGGCACCAGAATTGATCCTGGAGCGGTTTAAAATGTATGACGTGCCTAAATATGATGGGACTTTATATCCTCAAGAGCATATCACCACCTATACTATGACGGTGAAGGGGAACAATTTAGCTCCCCACAAGATCGAATTTGTTTTGCTGAGGAAATTCGGAGAGACTCTCACTAAGGGAGCCTTGACGTGGTATTATCTCTTGCCCGATTATTCCATAGATTCCTTCGGTATGCTTGTAGATTATTTCATTGAACATTTCAAATTCTGTTTTTGGACTTAAAGAATAACTGGACGATTTTGGCTATCGCAATCGCGGCAGGAGGCACGCGATCGCGGAGAGTACTGGGTCTGAAGCTTCGTGATCGCGGTTAAGAGGGTGCGATCGCAGGGAACACATGTCACTAGCCTTCGCGATCGCGACCAAGCGATTGCGTTCGCATAGTGCAATGCCTACCCAGCCCCCATCCCAAGACTTACTTTATGCGTTCGCGTGAGGCCTTCCGCGATCGCATAGAGCATTGACCCCAAGCTCTGCGATCGCGGTTGAGGCCCTGCGTTCGCATAGAGTCAACTACTCACCCCCAACCCCTGACACATCGCGATCGCAAGAACACATACGCGATCGCGGAGAAGAAAACGCTAGACATCAGAAAATCACAAACACACCAGATTTTTAGCACTTTTCACACCCCGTTAGCTACCCGAAACTCACCCGAGCCCTCGGGGCTCAAAACCAAAAACACACATAACTCCCAAAACACCCGACGAAATTATTCAAGCATTTAAATCACCAAAATATCATCAAAAACACGGAATTAAACCTTAAAACTCATAGAATTTTCTTAAAACTTCATAAAGCTTAACTTTTCCAATTTTGATCCGAAACACGTCATTCCAAGTCCGTTTTACACCAAACTTCACAGATAAGTCACATAACATATAATAAACTTGTTCCGGGCTCCGAAACCATAATACGGGCCCGATAATACGGTTTTCACATAAAAATTCCATTTCAAAATCCTTTATTATTTTCAGAAAATAATTTTCTTTTAAAATTCATTTCTTAGGCTTGGGACCTCGGAATTCGATTTCGGGCATACGAACAAGTCCCATATTTTCCTACGGACCCTCCGGGACCGTCACATCACGGGTCCGGGTCCGTTTACCAAAAATGTTGATCAAAGTCAACTTTATTCACTCAGTTATCAGAACAAATTCCATTTTCATTAAATTCCAACATAAGGACTTCCCGGCTACACACCCGAGCTGCGCACGCATATTGAGGTGAGATTAACGGAGGCTTTCGGGACCTCGAAACACAGATTTAGCTAGAATTACTTAGGATGACCTTTTGGGTCATCACGGGGGAGGAAAAGAAAAAAACTAAAATCTGGAAAAAAATATGTTTGGAGAGGGGATGGGTAGGCGAGAGAAGGGGGAGGAGGTTGGGGTTAGATGTGAAAGTTGATGGAGTTTTTGGAAAATGTTTTCCTAACTTTTTCTAGGAAGTCATTTTCCTCCAAATTCAAAAGAATATAATATCTAGGAAAATATTTTTCAAATTCTTTTGTGCAACTAAATAATTAAAAAAAAAAAAAATTTCCGTCATACCAAACACACCCATAATTATTCTAACTTCTTTTCAAAGATGTAGAATTAGGGACATTAAAGAAAAGGAGTTTTTTACTAAATGAAGAAAATAACAATCATAGAGAAAAGAGCTAAAAAGAAAAAGCACAAGGACAAAAGAGGGTAAAAGAAACAAGACAAGAAAATTAGTAGTTGTAAAACGTAGATAACAAAAGTGGGAGCACTTTAAAAAATAAAAACGAATATTCCAGTTAACCAATCATATCTCACCATTTGTATATGTGGCTGAAGTTAAGCAGTGATAGCAGCAGTACTTTCACTATTTCATCATCTTCTCCAATTTCTATTTGCACTCGCCAGCAAAAAGCAGCAATGGCGGCGGCAAGAGTGATGGTATCAGCCAGCAACACTGTAACAGCTTCGCTTCTATCGAAAGGTCCATTACGAAGGCCCAATAGTTTCAGTCTTTGCTTCAGAAACGGACCTGTGCAAAAGAGGCGTCTTTTCACTTGCAGCGCTATCTACAATCCCCAGCTTCAGACCAAAGAAGAAGGACAGCCCGATACCCTAGATTACCGTGTCTTTCTAGAGGACAATTCCGGCAAAAAGGTCACTCTTTTATGCTGCTGTATTTCTTTAACTTTAATCCAACGTAAACCTATTTCTATTTTGTTAATTTTTTACTTAATGAAATTTGTAGCTTTTAGTCTATACTAGAGAAAACAGTAACAGTTTGATTGGATCATGTCTATATAATGTGCAGATATCCCCTTGGCATGACATTCCACTGCATTTGGGTGATGGCATATTCAATTTTGTTGTTGAGATCCCCAAAGAATCAAGTGCAAAGATGGAAGTTGCTACAGATGAGCAATACACTCCTATTAAACAAGACACAAAGAAGGGCAAACTTCGATACTATCCGTAAGCCTATTTTGTCACTTTTGCACATTCTTTTATTATGGAGTAATATATTTTGAGATGTAACTATCTTGCTGATTCCTACCAGCTTCCCTTGTAGTAGGATAAGAAGGGAGGGGGTGGTCCCATTATTCCCGATTTTCGAGCGCCACGGGCTGTCTTAAGAGTCCGCCCTGTACAGTTTTCTCGGTCATAAAAAATAAAGAAGGGAGGGGAGGGAAGGGTTTAGGTCACAGGTTCGAGCCCTGCGTCATGCAAATTTAAGTGGAAAAGGGTACAGGGATAGGCTCATTATCCCCGAGTTTCCAAGGCTGCAAGTCCGTCCTAAGGGTCGGCCCCAAACAGATTTATTGGTCATAAAAAAAAAAGGTGGGGGTGGGGAGCAGTGTTGTAAAGACCGTGAAGCGAGTAAAAGGGACAAGCCCCTTTTCGCTTAAAGCGTGAAGCGAGAAGCGAAGCGCTCGCTTTTTTGAAGTGAAGCGAAATTTTAAAAAAAAAATTAAAATAAATATTGAAACAAAAAAAAAGGCAGTAAGAACTAAGAAGAACTGAAAGAAAAAAGAAGGCAGTAAGTAAGAAAAAAATTGGGCAGCATTTTGCTGAAATTTAAGGCTGAAGGAATAGTGAATTAATTGGCAGCCACTTAATATAGTGAAGAGCTCGCTAGTGTCGCTTCTCGCTTCAGTCGCGCTTCTCGCTTCAGTCGCGCTTCTCGTTTTTTGGCAGAAGCGCACGCTTCATATCACCTGCTACGCTTCACAAGACAGAAGCGACCATGTGCCCGCGTCGCTTCGCTTCGCGCTTTAAGTTCAGCGAGCGCTTTTCACAACACTGACTGGGGAGGAAAGGACTTTGACCTGTTATTTGAAAGTGACATTTTTGTGTTAAGTGAAGTGGGTTATAGGTTTTGGTTTATCACCTAGTGTTTCTTATTTAGCATTGATGGAGACTCTAACTCTTCCGTCTTCAATTGATAAGACTTGTTCCTCGCTGATGTTGGATAGCTGCGTGGAGTTGTCTGTTTTCTTAAGTCGACAGTTTTTCTGTTTGATCTTATGCACTTCTTGTGCAATTCTCAGATATAACATTCACTGGAACTATGGATTGCTTCCTCAAACATGGGAAGATCCTTCGTTTGCAAACACTGAAGTTGAGGGGGCATTTGGAGATAATGACCCTGGTATGGTTTACTAATTTTAAATAGTTAACAACTTTCTTCTGGTCCATCTATCAAATAAAAGACAAAAGAATGGTGTTAGAGATTGTCATAACTGGTTGAATATCTCTATGGTTTTTCCATTTGTAGTTGATGTTGTTGAGATTGGGGAAAACCGTGGCAAAATTGGCCAGGTTCTGAAGGTCAAACCTTTAGCTGCCCTGGCAATGATTGATGAAGGAGAACTTGACTGGAAAATAGTTGCTATTTCACTAGACGATCCAAGAGCTTCACTTGTTAATGATGTTGATGATGTAGAGAAACATTTTCCGGTATGTTTGAAAGGCAATAAATCTTTTATTGACTTTTACTCTCACTGCTTTTGCTTGTGCAGCACTTTTATGCATCTCTCCTTTTTTTTTTTTTTTTTGAGTGAGAAGTTTCTTCAGTTATAGATATTTGTCTTGGAATCCCCTTTTCAATTTTCATTTGCTTACCACAGATTCCTTTTGCAATATTTTATTGTTTTTATGGTTAATTTATCATTTTTATGAACAATCTGGTTAACTTTTTCATAATAACCAGATAACTAAGGTTGAAGTGTCGACCAGTGATCATCGCTTGGGAACAGCGATAACGATAACGATAACAAAAAGAATAAAAATTAAAATGAGTGGTCTTGATGATTTTTTAAATAGCTGCTTACTTTGTTGGAATGAGAGACTTCAAAAAAAGTTAGCAGTATTCAAGGTTATCTACGCAAAGCCACGGCAAAGCATTTAAGTTCTGATGATAACTGGAGAAATAAGGGCTGGCATGAAGATCCCAATGAGTAGCCATTATAGGATATGGCTTCCTTACAACAGTTAATCCCACTGAATAAAAGATAGCAGAGGCATGCAAAATACTAAGTTGCGAATGTTCCTTTTGTCTCCTAAAACCAAATAATAACATTGCTATGGCTTTGCTTCGTGGAGACAAAAACACTTGTATATGAAGTGCTAAGTCCCGTATTCTTTGTAGTATTATGTTACCTTTGCTATCACATTGCATGAAAAGAATTCTGCCCTCCTTTAGATCATTGTCAATATTGATCAAACTAATACTGTGAATTTTTTAGGGCACTCTCACTGCAATCAGGGACTGGTTTAGAGACTATAAGATACCTGACGGAAAACCTGCCAATAGGTTTGCTCTTGGCAACAAGCCAGCAAACAAGGTAATTGCTTTTGTAGATGTTTTGGTTAAATCTGGTATCTTTGAAGATCCTTGTTTCTACTTTCCCCTTAGTTTCGTGAAACATTAGGTTTTCAAACAGAGCTGACTTAAATTTTCAAATAGACATGATAGCAATGCTTAAATATTCTGTTACCTTTCTCAACAAAAAAGAAGTAATGCTTAGAAAATTGGCAGTTGCTTGTTTTGTGTGCCCCTCGTGTTATTTTAGTTGAAGATGAAATCTTTCCACCCTCTCCTGCAGTGGTTTCGTTGATTATGATTCAGTGCAGAATACAATGAGATAGATGTAATAGTTAATTAGTATTTAGTACTCCTGCTGACACATCTCCAGATTCCTGTCGGATACAGAGGTTTTACTCTTTGTGCCTGTTTTCGCATGCTCTACATGACCCTGCTAATGATCTCTTTACCTTGTACTGCCAGGATTACGCTCTTAAGGTTATTACGGAAACCAATGAATCTTGGGCAAAACTTGTCAAGAGATCTATCCCTGCTGGTGAGCTTTCACTTGTATAGATGCCAATTGATAGAGCCTGAGCCAGCTAGTTCTCCTGCTTGTAACCTAAACTGGACGTGGAAAATGTCCCCCAGGATTACTCTCTTTGCTTCTAGGTGGAAGTCAATTCATATTCTTAAGATGGTTTTTGTTTAAAATGTTACTGTTTTTCTACTTCACCATCCATAATTCTGTTCACGCTAGTGTTTCTAAATTACCCAGGATGAAAACAGGTGTACTGACTACTGATAAATGAATTGATCTTCATTCTCCAATTCCATTGAAGTGTTTTGTTGGTTCTTGATACTACATATATCAATTATCTTAATAGGTAAATTTAGAAGCGTTCTTTTCATCCAGAGAAATTTTAGAAGTATGCATTATGTTGAACACTAGTAGTTATTTAAATGTATTTTAGTAAATGGGGTAATATAATCATCAAGTACAATCATTCCAAACATTTTTTGTTTCTCCTTGTAAACTGTCTTTGAATTGAAATATGTTATCATTGCGAGCCCTAGACAAATTGTTGGGGATAATTGTGACATTTTATATTATCTTTTGATTTAGGACCTGAATAGATCAAAAATCATCTTACTCCTTTTTCTATATCACTTGCAAAGTTATTTAATTCATATGAATAGTTGCACTGTGAAAACATGCAAAATAAAAGCTTTTCCGAAAGGACAAGAACAAAGCAAAGATTATAACTACAGAAAATAATGTCGTCGAATGGTAAGCCAAAACTTTATGTTGTAGCTACTTTTGATGATATCAATATGAACAATTCAACTACTTCTCTTTATGGAGTGCAACATTATTTACACAGAAAAGAATAAAGAATTTACATTAAGCCTTTGGGCGGGAGGTAACAGGTACTCAGAAGGAATAGTCAAGGTACGTGGAAGCTGACCAAAAACAATCATTATCAAGAAAAAGAACCAACGGATTTACATTTCATTTGTGGCAGCTACACGACCTCAATCGGTTCAGTACTTTTCTTCTCAAGCAACGGTGGTGAGTTTGCTCTCTCAGAATCACTTACTTGATCCTCACTATCTTCGTCAAATCTATCTACGCTATGAAGAAAGATGCCTACACATACAAATACATTAAAATAATTCATCAATAAGAACCCAAACCAATGTGACATCAAGTAGGCCTCATTTAAAGGATACATATTTGGAGTATACCTATAAACCATATTGCAGAGGCTATAAACAGAATTGATGTCAAGATCAAAGCAGTGACTCTCCAATTGTCAATGCGGTCCTGTAAAAGAGAAATGTAGAAGAATATTGATAAAAGTTATCAAGAACCATAAAATCAACTATAAAGTTGTTACAACATAACTTTACTACTGCTAAGAATTCGAGAAAAAAATTAATAAATAAATTTACTACTGCTTCACCCATAATTGACCTTGTCCAATATTAATTTAACGGTTAGGCTAGTTCTTGGAAGCCAACCTAGGGGCTTGTCATGTCTTTCATTTACCATGTTAAACAATAGATATAAATAAAAGCAGCTTGTACTTCCATTTTCGTGACTAAATAGGAAAAAAGACTATCGAAGGAGAAAGAGAACCATCCTGTTCTCACTCAGCACATTCCCTCTTTTCTATAAGGGAGAAATCCACGAGGGGCCCATACCCTTCTCCACTTAAATCCAAGGCTTTTGTTTACGGCAGGATTCACACCCGCGACGTACGCTTAACTAACACATCACGTGCTGCACTCTTACCACTAGACCGAAGCCCTGGGGCCACAACAGATTTCCCTTTTATCAGAACTAATATTGCAGATTGTAAGTTATTTTATTTATTACTACGAAGGGGAAAAAAGCATATTCTCATATAGATAGTACATTTCACCATCCGAACTAATCCTCCTATAATGACTTCTGTGTTCATGTGTCAATGATTTTGCAATGAGTCAAATGACACAAATATATCTCAAGTCCTCAGCTGATTCTAAGTTCGGGTGATCCATATTGAGAGGCAATTAGAGATGCCAAATATGGAGCTTTCATGCAAACAATATAAAAGGGTTGCTAAAAGAGCCAACTTGGATTCAATTTGCTTTGAATGTCACTCTACATAAGAGTCATGATGTGATTGAGCAGCATGTTCATCCAACCCATTTAGGTGTCCTTTCTAAAGGGAAACATAATAATGATGTTAAGATAAGGCCGTAATTCTAACATTAGCACATAAGGAAAGCAAACTTAATATTTTTTAGGTTGTGTATTTTGATTTCCCTCCCTCGTTTGTAATGAAGTGTTTTGTTCAAGACTACCCGAGGACAACATATACAAGAAAACTCCCTATGTACTACATATATATATATATATATATGTGTGTGTGTGTGTGTGTGTGTGAGAGAGAGAGAGAGAGAGAGAGAGAGAGAGAGCTATTGCATGTTGCTTTATTTTTACCGTTCCTTAAGCCGAGGGTCTATCGGAAACAACCTCTCTGCATTTATAGTGTGGGGGTAAGGCAGCGTATACACTACCCTCCCAGACCCCACGTATGGGATTAAGCTGGGGTTGTTGTTGTTGTAGTATGTGTGTGTGTGTTTTGGAAAAAAACTCATAAAAGTGGGAAACACAACTTACAAAACAAGATCACCATTTTGAATGAGCAAGCACAAACCTGGACAACCCCCACAAGAGGAGAGGAAGGTACATCACCAAATATGTGAATTGAAACAGTAGACATCGCCATAGACAGTGGTCTAAGACTTGGTTTGACGCAATGGAGACAGACATAATTTACAGGGCCCTGCAGTCAGAGGTTTTACTGTAAGATGAAATAAAGCACTCAATACAACAGTTTCAGCCTTAAATACAACTATTTAAGCATCATTGTAAATCAATGAGATGTTTCAGGTAACTAAATAAAAGCCTCTTTGCAGAATTTCAGAAGAAAGAGAAAAGGATGCATGGGCAATAAGATCAGCCATCCAGACAATTTTAGTGATTAAATAACGTTTTCTGCCTCAAAGAATATGACACATTTGATCACCTATATGAATAATATAAAGGAAGAACCATTTTGCAGAAAGCATTCCCTAGTGTAATACTCCACACTGAGCTATCGTACAAAGAACCAACCTATTTTACATAGAATACTGATTAGATGATAGAATTACCTGTGTTGCAAATACAAGCAGTTCTCCAATCGCAAAAAGAGCGATGAAAACATATAAGTTCTTAAAACAAAAGGCAGCAAAGCAAAATATTGCTCCAAGAAATGTTGCCACTGAGAGAAGCTGCAGTACATAATAGTGACATCATTAGCAGCAGGGTTTTTAAAGATTCAAATAAAAATAATAGACGAGAAGGTAGGTGTGATTAACATCAAAATTGAACTTCGTAGGTTATCCTATTAAAAAAGCAGGAGATTTGAGTAAATTAACGCAACGAGAAAGAGTTGTAAAAGCCAAAAGAATAAGTTCTTCTGGGGCACTCTTTATCCCCTGACTGAGAAAGTCTTCTTTGTTTTACATTTAACAAAGAATGATATTCACATTAGACACTGGATTAAATGAGAAATGCTTCTAGAGATTAAACAGATTTTTTTTTTTTGAGAAGGATTAAACAGAATCTTATCTTAGGAATGCAAAAGTACCCACCTTAAAGGCATTGGATATTGTGGAATTCATTCGATCCAAAACAAGGCCTCCAGCCAAGGTTCCCAGTATTCCACACACTATAGTAATACCTCCAAACGTCATGTCTGCATTTTTCTGTGGAGACACCAATTGCAAATCAGCTAACATGAACTTAATACTTTTGCGATATTTGATTAGTCCACAAACCAAAAACATTGTAAGTGGATGGGGCATGTCAAATCAAGCTCACTTCACTTGTATATAGTAACTTCCAATTGTGAATCCAAGGGTCAGAGAAAGACAACAATCAGCAGAATCATGCAAATATAAACTTATCCCTTGAGAATAGTTGTGAAGCGGAATGGTAGCTCGACAGCTTACCATATGGTATATGTTATAACCAGCCTTTGGTCCCCAATAGGAATACGCGCCAATTACAAAATTATATGCTATGTATCCTGCAAGAAACCACTCAAGTTGAGAATCAGTGTGTCATGTATAACAAGTTTATGCATAGATGAGATCCATTTATTTTAAGAAAAGAAGTAAAGACGTTCAAAAAGTGTGCGTCAACTTGTTCCAATATCAGCATCGAAAGAAGAGGTAGCATGAAATAGTTGGAGATAAGACAAGTTAATAAAATACCTAGGACATTGATGACATAAACCTTTTCAAGATGAAGCACCTTCATATCCTTCCAAAATCTTGTCAACTGATTCAAATTACTAGGTGCACTTTTTGAACTGTAGAAAAGAAAAGAAAATAACGTAGACAAGAAAGAGGTCAGTTGAGTGATAGCAGAAGGTGTATTGCTTATTGTTAATCATGTTTGCAGGGATGTCAATAGTGTTGGCTGTCTTAAGACCATTAACAGCATCTGACCGGTTATGTGAAGGGTCCTTACCCATCCTTGGAATCTTCCTGTGATGGTAACAAACCATGGTTACAATTTGAAACAGCTGCATTAATGACAAGAGTTGGGGTCAAATTATGGTGCATTCAAGAAACCACCATGACAAGTGTACACAGAACACCTTAAGGGGGAAAAAAGCTAAGAACAATGGTCAAGCTCACAGATACAAGAGGATATCGAATAAATCTTCATTCAATTGCTCCATACAACTGTTTGTTGTTGAATCTTCTTAACCTATTTCCCACCACTTTGACTTATTAGTACATTTATATCAAGATGTCAAACCCCTTACGAAGACTATTATCAAGCTGATAAGAATGAAGAACTGCAAGCTAGGGCATATTTATTCATTTTTGGATTATCCTAAACTTCTTTAATTTCTACAAAAGATATTTATGGACAAACTCTAAGTACAGAAGTCTTGAAAAATAGCTTTTCCATTTTAGCAATCGAGGAGTTCGACTAGGCCCTTAGTTCTTTTATCATCAATTACAAACATTTTAATATTTTCTTTCAGAACAAAGACTCTTCCCAAGATCGTTTTCTTTCACAAAGTAACAAAGTTGAGCCTCTGAATCACAAATCAAGAGAAGGTAGGGCATGGAGAGCAAAATGATCAAAGTTAGGACAAAAATCAGACACCCCTCTTACTCTAGGTAGACAAAGTGTCTGTGATAATAGGCACTACCTTCATCTGGGCAAGCAGTCAGGGGAGAAGTCAATGGTTTTTTCGATCCAGTGTTAGAGAATCCTGTATAAAGACTTAGAACATATCAGAAAATGTATATAGAATAAGACCAAAATACTAATTTAACATTACCTTTTAATTGCAATGGTTTCATAAATAAACCTAAAACTGCAAAGGGAAGCATCAGTATTGCCTCGATCCAAAAGGCCCAACGCCAGTTAAGATGATCGCCAACCTATCACGGTCTGGAGAGTTGGTAAAACTTGGTATGCACAATGAATCACATTCCACAAGAAAATATTAAACTTAAGCACTGAAGAGTGAGCTCACCAGTCCGCCATATACATAGCCAACTGCTATCCCAGCTGGTATACACATGTAAAATATTCCCAACCATGCTGTTTTCTGCTAAAACAATCGAGAAGAATAAGCATGCAGAAAATATACAAGATGCAAAAGTCCATTTCTTATCATGGTATTAGAGCCAAACTCATTCCTATTCTTGGTTTACCCAATGTGGAACCCATGTTATTTGTCCGTGCTCCAAAATTTCAGTCGTAGGTGCGCCGGAGGATGGGGATGGGAGGGCGGTGTTATGTGCCCTCATTGGTGGAGGAAATGGGTTGTTGTCTCCTTATTTGGTTTTGGGTTGTCTTTAACTAGCTTTTGGGGTTGAGTTTGACCCACAGGTTCATTTCTTATCATACACATAAATGGTGTAAACTTAAATTGTTGCAACATTAATGAAATGTAAGCATATGCAGAATAACAACACATCATATTAGCAACAGAAAATAAAAAAGCACTACAACATTCAAATCTAGCCAGAATATAAACATGACTTAATATAGAAATAAAAGACCAGCAGTATAGCATGTGGCATTTACTGGAAGTTAGCACAGTCACAGAAATCATTAATTTAAAAAACCAAACCTGAGCAACAGGGGCATTGTCATCAATAAAAGGAGCAGCAAGGCTTATGAAAGATGCCTCACCAACACCTACAAACCTGAAAAAGGAAACAATATTAATTTTTTTTTTAAAACGATAAGCTTCTCTCCACCCACCCCATCACTCCGATAACATTTGCAAGTAATACAGGACAGCTTGTGAAGAGTAACTTGGTTAGACTTACATTCTGCATGTTGCAATCAACCAGAAATTAATTGACAAACCACAACCAGCAACAGCTAACGTCCACACTGTCAGTCCAACTCCAATAAGTCTGAATGGATTGACACTGTCGATGTAACGAGCACACAAGTAAGAAACTCAAGCAACTAAAGGAACAAAGAAAATGCAAACTACTCAAGTATTCTTCCTTTTCCTAGTGAACTTCTGCCTGATTCTATTCCTAGCAAATATCTCAAAGCCGCAAACTGATCAAGAATAAAGACAGTTTTACTTCAACTCTGACAGCATAATAGAAAGAATAGCATCTTCAGGTATGCCAAAATAAAGAGGTAAACACTGTAATGTAGTGTAGTTTGCTTGAACTAAACTTGTCAGATAAATTGTCTGTTGCAATTGCCAAGGTTTTGTTACCTTTTACCAACAAGCAATTCAAGAGAATATAGTCAAATTGTCTTCCACCTATAGGCGACATACATCTTATAAATAACCATGTTCGTGAAGTTAAAGTGTACATCAAGTATAGTCCATCTACTTCAAATTGAATGCAATAATTTGACTTTACATGATTTACGGGAGGAAAACATTGACCTTGGAGTAGTTCATTTCAGAGTTCTGAAAAATGGATTATTAAATAAAACATGGGTGAAAAGCTCAAAATTATAGCGGTTATCCGTTTTTCCCAATTTTAAAAAGCGTAAAGTGGGAAAATTGAGTTTCTTGTAACTAATATAAGTCGTACCAAGTCTTCGTTTTTGAGAAGTGGACATTTAACAATAGAGTATGACATTCGAATTCAAAAGGGGCATAATCTTAAGTCAGTTTAAATAAAACATCTCTACATATGATAAGGGTAAAAGTAATTTGGGATATAGTAAAAGAATATGTCAAACTAATTGGTAACACGAAGAGAAATATTTCAAGCGTTCCAAACCATATAAAAATGACTTTAATTGTTAAATGTAATGAATATATCTGTTCGGGCGCAGTAAATAAACCTCCCAAAGTGAATGTTCTTAAGTACGAGATATATATGTACCAAACTATCTAGCTTGTAATGTAATGCACGTTACCTCTTGGATAATGAGGCAAATATTGGAGATGCCACCAGAAGCCCAACCATGAAAGCAGATGATATGACGCCATCCTGAAAATTACTCAAATCAAAATCACCCCTGAAAAGAGACAGAAGGAAGCTCATGATCAGACGATGAGGATATGCAACTAAAATAGTTCAATCATTAAATTTGGCAAGGAAAAGTAATCGTCCAAGAGAATGTCAAGGTGCATCATCCAGGAAACAATTGAACACTCAATTATAAGCATTAGTAAATCAACAGAAGAAAATGAAGAACAGGAAAAACATAGTATCAAACATGAGCCAGGCAGAGAATATAAATCTAGAACTTTAGAGTTAAGCAGGACTAGAGAGGAAAGAGAACAAATTTAAAAAAGAATTCTTACTGAATTCCGCTGCCAGGAGAACATGTACCAGTTTTCGTACAAGTTTTTCGGCTTCCATTAACACCATTGCTCGCAATAGTTCCACGATCCACATAATTTAATAAGTTGATCACACAGAATACGGCAAGTAATCTGATAAGTTGCAGCAGAGATGTCATAAGCAAATAGTTCAAATTAAGTTAAAAAACAATAGGGAGCAAAGTGGGAAAGGGTCGGCATGGACTAAGGGGCAGGGGATTGGTTTACCATATCAGGGATAAAGCACTACGGATAACAAATTTGATTCCTATTGACACTCCAGCATCCAAGAACCATATCAATTATGTATAAAAATGCAAAAATAAAGAACAACCTTATAACCATTATGGATTAGGACTACCTTAATTAGATACCAAATACAATAGTATATCTAATACCAAAAATTGAGGAATAACTTGCGTGCAAAACTCAATAATAATTCCATAAAAATAAAGAAGTAGGAAATAAAGAGAAAATTAATTCAACCCTAACTGCCATCATATAACGGTATAAAGAAGTTAGTTGCGGATAATGCTTTCAGAAATTAGCCTGACCTTAATAAATTGCAATTCACTGACCGAAGAAGAATTGAAATTCAAACTTGTTAAACCCAATTGGTATTAAAAAAAGACAAAATTCAATTTTTCTTGAAGTCAAATTTCAGAAATCAGAGGAAAACGAAAAATTGGGGAAAAGAAGGAGTACCTTTTGGCAGTGAACCAAGAAGGTTGAGGGAGTAATGACGATGAAATTGAAGGTATAACCATGCCTGCCTCTGCAGCTAATGACGTGTTTGTATTTAAAAGAATATTAGGTTTAGGTGTTGAATTTGAATCATCCAAAGGCTTTGGCTCTGGCTCAGGTTCTTGTTTTTCCATTTAAAAGAATATATTTCTTTGACTGGAAGGAAGCTGTTTCCTTCCTCCCTCTCAAAGCCTTTGTAATGTGTTTTAAACTTTTTTGGACTCAATAATGGAGTTTAACTTTTTGCTGTCTTTCTTTAACTTTATAGTTGGATTGAGGGGTAAATCTTGTGTTTGTTGTATACAAATGTATGGTAACTAAAATTAGTAGGAGACTTTCGCTGGATATTCTCGTGTTTCATACTTATCTCGTAACCAATCAATCTCTTTGTTTGGTTTAATGTATGTAACAAACTCGTACAATCAATACACTCTTTTTACCTTAAAAGAACTACGTATGATAGTACTAAAATACTGCTTTTCTTTTTTTAGAAGAATGATTTCAGTACATTACGGATTGTATCCCAACTAATTTCAACTTGTTGATTCAATATTACAATCATCAATATATATAATACTAACTCTATTATAAGTGTGAAGCCCCAAAAATCAAAATTGAATTACTAAAATATCCCACAAAAGTTGAAAGACTATTTCATCCTTCATTTAAACACATTTTTTCTAATATTTTTGTACAAAAAAAGTAAAATTATCTCATAATAAATTGAGTCATTAATTTGTACTAATATTTACATGAAAAAATTAAAATATAATTTTTAATATTTGCAGTAGTCTACTATGAAACTTGTGAGATCTTTTTGTATTCCCTTTTAAATTCATCTAATAATGTAGTTGAGATTCTTTCACTTCTTACCATTATCATACTTTTTAATTGGGATGCAGTATTCTACAATGAAACTTGTGAGATCTTTTTGTATTCCCTTTTAAATTCATCTAATAATGTAGTTGAGACTCTTTTACTTCTTATCATTATCATACTTTTTAATTGGGATGCACTTTAATGAAGAGCAATTACAAAGAGCCAAAGGTGTACAATATAAAAGGAAATATAATCTTGTGCTGCTTCAGCTTATATGGCCACGACTTGGGAATATATAGGCGAGATCTCCCTATTTCTTTATTAGCGATCGCCAATTTGTCAATTTGAGTTTAATGAAGTGGGATTCAAGAGTTAGGATTTTGTTTGAAGATCCACATACTTCTACATTGTCTTTATATTTTTTATTTTCTTTCATGCCTCATTTATCTATGCATTGTTTGATGTTTTTTTCACCCGAAAACTATTAAATATGTTCAAATGAATGCTTTTGCTATTTTCTTAGCCAAATTCTTACAAGTATCTCTTGCTAAGCGATGTTTTGCAGGAATTAGACTTGGAGTCGAAAAACACCTGGTAAAAAGATTAGATATTAATAAAGACAATGAACAAGGTTCTGAAAAAGGATTAGATATTAAGTAATCAATTTCACTGACGTGTCAAGTATGATTATTAGTCTAAAATTCTTGTTTAACAAATTATGATAAAATATATAACAGTTTATAATTATTTCATATTTTGTTAATTGATCTTGCATTTCCTAATCTTCAAAATTTGTTCTATATCTTATTGATTAGTAATATTTGTCTGCTTTTAAGAAGTTCGGATACACGTGTAGTGCACGTGTTCAGAAACTAGTTTGTATATATTGCTAGACTAACAAATACGGTACTCTCTATAACATCATCCTTATATAACAACATTTCACATAAAAGTCAAATTTTTTCAGAATCAATTTTTATGTTATATTATAATATTTTGTTCTCTATAACAATACTTTACTATAACATTGAAAAGTATTCGGATGAAACGAGGCTATTGTAAAAAGATTTAACTGTAATAACAAGACTTTTATATTATTTACAACTTAGCTAAAAATTAGTTAGAGCTCTAATATGACAACTACTTTTTCATTTTTCAATTTTTGTTTTGTTTTGTTATTAGTGATATGAGTGGGAATGCTCATGATTGGATCTACGTCTACCTGTACCGGCTAAAGTGTCTTCTAAAAGTTTCTTTCTTTTGATATATTCAGTGATTTCAAAACTATTTTATTGTATTCCTTGGACGGTTGAATCTGATTGAGTTGAATCTTTCCAGCAACTCTGTGTAGTCATATATATTGTTCTACATCTTTTCTATAATAGATTGGCGTAGGCCCGTGGTAGCACGGGCCCAACAAATTGTACTCAAATATATATTTATGTGTGAAAATTTTATTGTAATTAAGTTACAATAAATTATATAATTTTTTAATATATTTATCTTCATATATAATTACTTAGTCAATATAAAATTAAGCGTTCTTAAAATGAGGTAATTACATGCCTCAATTTTTAAAGGGGCAAAAAATTGATGATAATTACATGATGACATTTGGAATTCTTATTTTTTCTACAGTATATTAATAAATAAATAAATAAATAAAATAAAAACTCTTTTTCTCCTTACATTTGACTTTGAAAACGTTCTTTATTGCTTCAAAACTATCAATTTCATTCTAGGTACACAATTGTCTTCTTGTAATTGGTCTCTATATATTTGTCTTCTTACTATTGATCCTCAATATTTGTGTAAAGTGTTTGTGTCGAAAATTAATTTACATTCATCCTTAGTCAAAGTTACAGGTTTTAATTCTTTTTTATAGATGCATTAGGAATTTTTGTGTCCAATCTTAATTCTCCTTTTTCTCTCAATTTCTTCGTACATTTCCTTGAGTTTTTCTTTTTCACCTTATACCTTATGTTATAGTTTAAATGTCTATTTTTTGGTAGTTGTCTCTCATCTTCTATATTGTTAAAAAAGTTTAATTGGTGATAATATCACATTAATCTGTTCAACTAATCAAATAGCTTCATAATACTTTATCTTAAAATATTAAAATACTACATATCATTTCAGTTTTTCATATTACTATCGTATGCCTAATTCATTTATTTTTAGTAACCAACTGTTGAGTAAATAAAGTCTAGCTTTCGAATAAATATGTTTTTTTATTTACTTTAGAAATTAGTCAAAACGTTATTAAAATGAAATTTGATAATCAAATATTTGAAATTAATAAATTAATAAGTTAATCCATGTCAGTTTCTTAAACTCATTTTACATGTATTGAGGATAGTGTAATACAATTTTCTATATTATAGTCTAGTGTTGAACTTATCTGAAAAAATAATTAGTAGTTGATTATATTTTCAAGTAATTTTAAATTAATAAGTTTTATTATGTCTTTATTGAATCTAAGCAATTGTACAATAGTGTATTTAATCAAAAAGAGGTAGTTTAATATTGCATAATGATATGATAATATTAAAAGTAAAATTGTAGTGTTTTTTTATTATTTTTATCATCAAGCAGCTTAATTATATATTTAATATGATTAAGTACACCAAAATTTCCTTTTTTCCACTTCGAAAATATTTACGCCACTTGTGGTTATTTAACAAAAAAAGAGTTGATGAAATTGTTTTTAAAATACTTTTTAAGGATTTTCAAAAAATTAGTCATATAATTTACATATAGTGGTAATTTACTTCATACTAATCATCGAATTAGAAGCTAAAAGATCAACATGGGTTTATGTAATTAGTAAATAATGATACTTGCAATGAAATGAATTGTTTTGGAAAATGCAAGAGGGGAAACGATTTGAGTGGGGATGGGATGTGGGCCCTCATGGGGGAGGTACAAAGTAAGGTAGCCAAAGCTACCGTGAGAAGTGTGTACTGTGTAGAGACAGACAATGACATAAGCAAAGGACAGATTAGTCAAGATACCCAAAATTTTATACAACAGCTACAATAATATTCCATTTTAGCCTATCACTATTTTCCATTATATTGAAATGACCAAATTATTCTTGAAGTCTCAAACAGGCATATCGTCCAACTGTGTGCTAACTCCCTCTTATTAGATAGTAGAATATATATCTCCGGTGGCCAGTGCTCTGAATTACGATGAAGTTTATGAATTTGAGATTTTAATATTTTTAATTATTGTTTAAATTAATAATTTATGTATATTCTCGTGAAAAAAGAGGGTGTCGATCAAAGTTATTGTGTACCATCGAATATATAGTATATGCTTTTTATATCTCATATACAAAAATTATATAAATTTTATACACTTTCTTGGCTACCAAATATAAATAATTTCTGGTCCGGACTAAAAGCGATACTGGCTCTTTTAATTAGAAGTCTTTCCAAGACTATTTGAATACTTCTCTAACTTTTTCCTTTAAATTTAAAAGCCATATTTCTTTCATGAAGCATTATTAGCACCACAACGATGCATGTAATAATGGTAATTATCAATCATACCTTTTACTTTAGTTTCTCGTTTTTGCCAACCAACGTTGATGTTACAATTTATGTTAGGTGTCATGATATTGAATGTTTTTATCTTACAACTTTTTTTTTTGTGTGGTGTTTTACTTGATATTCCATGTTTCTTTTATCATTGCTGCGGATGATATTATCATTTTCTTTCTCTTTTATTTTTTGTTTTCTCACTTTCTTTTACATTTTAATCAGTTTAGGTCTCTTGTATGATCATAAATCTGAGGAATGCAGTACGAGATGAACGAATCAAGTTATATAGAGGTCTTCAATATTTTACTATAATTTTTTCAAAGGAATCATGATTTAACATTTTAAATCACTCTATTCTCCCTGATAGAACATTCGACACTATTCTTATGTGCTTTAGGCATAATCTACCAATTTTTTTTAATATTTCTTTTATTTTGGATGGTCTCTTGATTATTTACTTGTCACGTACTATAGTAGTCATTCATTTTAGATTTTTAACAAAAAAAAAAGAAGAAGAGGTCTTTGCTCAATTATCTTGTGAGTTTGTATTTTGTAGGCAATAAATCACCAGTAATTAAGTAACTCAACCAATCTAAAATGATGAAAAGGTCACCCATTTCTTTGACATAAAAATATGGGTTTATGTGTCTCACACTTTTGATGTAAGTAAGCTCATAACAAGCATCATACAGTCTGCAACTAAAAGGAAGTGCCAATTCTTGGAGATGGATCTACTGCAAGCTCAATTTCAAGATTCATTGGGTGGAAACAGATTTTTGATTGTTTTGGATGATGTATGGAATGAAGACCAAGAAGAGTGGGATAAGCTGCAGAGGCGGACGCAACGCAGGAGTGCCGGGTTCAACTGAACCTAGTACTTTCGACAACGCGAAACATAAATCTATGTGTAAAAATCCACCAAAACTACAAAAACTAATAGGTATGAACCCATAACTTTTAAAATATAATGGGTTCAATGTTAAGAATTTTGGAGGTTGAACCCATAGAGTTCAAATCCTAGATCTACTTCAGGGGCGGGTTCAAGTGAACTCATCCTCCACCCCCGAAATCATGTATAGCACTAGTAATTTTCAGCTCAAATATTTAAATTAACATACGTGAACCCAAATTCAAGTGAACACTTAAGTGCATTGGTTAGGAGGTGCACCTTCTACCTTTTAATCCGGGGTTCGATTCCATACTCTTTCCTCTTTTAATTCATATTTTAAATAATAAATTGGGTTAAATTCTCATGCTCTGCCTTTTTTCTAATTAAATACATTTTTTGTTTCTTTTTGTCCCTTTTATATTGGTAATACTGTCTTCTTTTTTTCCTTCTCTTGTTTCCTAACCAAAAACACATTACTCCGATATATGTTATCATAGTTGCATCCATATTTTTGAAATCCTGAATACGCTTCTGATCGACCTATGGGTGAATTAATGCAAAGTGGAGCAGCAGGAAGTAGAGTCATTGTCACTACATGGAGTACCAGGATCGCGTCAAATCAATAGTGGGAACTACTTCGCCCTATTTTTCCATTGCTTGAGTGAAGATGATTGGTGGGTTTTGTTCAAGCAACGAGCTTTCAGCGACGAAGAAAGAGTTGAGCATCCTAACCTTTGGAGATTGGCAAACAGATAATCAAGAAATGTGGAGGTGTACCTTTGGCAGCAAAAACAATGGGAAGTTTGTTGCGCTTCAAAAGAGAAGAAAGCGATTGGTTGTTTGTGCAAGAGAGTGAGCTTTTGGGGTCTTAAGGAATGTGACAATGGCATACTGGCCAGCTCTAAGGTTGAGCTACTTACATTTGCCACTATACCTCAAGCAATGTTTTGGATTCTGTTCATTGTATCCTAAAAATTATGAAATTCAGAAGGAAAAGATAATCCGCATATGGATTTCTGAAGGCTTGATAACATGCCATGAGAGAAACAGACAGTTGGAGGATATAGGCAATGAGTATTTCAATGACTTGTTGTGTGCTTATCATTCTTCCAAGAAGTCAAAAAAATTTATGAAATTGACATAGCACTTGTATATGAAAGTCTGACTTGCCTCCCTGCTGGTCTTGTATATTATATTGCTATGACACTAGCCTGTCTTGCAGGCTAGTGGCAGCCGCCTTCAACATGACACTACGTTGCAAAGTCTGGTAATCCATAGCAGTCCTGATCTTGCAGATCTTCCTGACTGGCTTGCTAAACTTTCTTCACTTAGATCTTTAGCAATTTCAAATTGCACACATTTTGATGTCGTTGCCAGAAGGATTAAAACACCTCAATACTCTTCAGCATTTGTCAATTCAAGACTGCCCTCATCTTGAACGGCTTTGCAAGAAGAAAGGTAAGGTATGGCGAAAAGTAGCTCATACACCGCACATCTATGTTGGTTCATGTAAGTGTGGGAGATGAGTTTTGGCTCCACACTGAAGGCTGGAAGCAGCAAACATCTCTTTACTCTACATTGGGATATCAGGGTAAGCCATCATTGTCTTTGCATTTCCCCCCTCATTTTCGGGTGCAAGTCATATACTTGCGCCAGTGATTTCTAGCTGGTGCAGGATTTTACTTCTCTTACTGTCTTTATAAATTTCTTTGATGCATGTAGGGTTCCAGTATATCTACAAGTATTTATAAATGCAGTGTCAATTGTTAGAGAGATAAAGTACTTGACTTTGATATCGAGTTGTTTTTTATGCCAAGAAATATTTTAGTAAGTCAAACACACCTAAGTTCTGTTAATTAAATTTACTGTACTACTTGAACTAGTAGAAGTTCTAAATTATTGATGTCCTTTGACGTGAGTTTTTCGTATCCAAATATAATACTGTCATTAGCAGAAAATAAAGCATCAATCTTTGCGAGACAAGTGCAAGAGAAAAGATTTAAGAATTTGGTGGTTTGAACTTGAGGGATATACTATTGACACAATGGCGCTCATTTGTTGGGGTACGAAACCCTTCACCTTTAAAAACATGACCAAGATGACCCCCACAAGCAGCACAAGTTATCTCCATCCTCACCCCATCTGGGTCAGGCTGAAAATCATGCAATCAACTCAAAAATGTTAAAAAGTCCGATAATAAAATCATTAATGAAGAAAAAGATTAAGCAACTAATTATGGAGAGGGAAACAGGAAAAGTTCTTGCACTCTTGCTTTTCGCTTTGTAACTTCAGCATTATGAATGAGGTTGATAGAGCACTCATTTCTAACAAAGAGGTTAAGGCTTTCGAGTTATCAAAGGAGCAAAATGAAAACGAGCTGTGGTACAACGATCTAAAAATATTTAGAAAGTAAAAAAAGAATAGAGAACTAGCATATATAATTGAGGAGAAGCTTACATTGCGATTTATGGCCCCGGGGAGACCCTCATAGAAAGAAGGCCAGCCACAGGGTGAGTTGAATTTTGTTGCAGACCTATAGAGGGGAGTTCCACAACCAGCACACAGGTAGGTGCCTACACCAAAAAACTTGTTATACTCCCCTGTCCCTGGATTCCTGTGAATTAATTCTACAGTAAAAATCAGGGATTCCAATCATTTATTTAAAAGGTAGGTGTCTACATCAACTAGCTTGCTTTGTTAATTGTTGTCTAAAAGTTTACTCCTTTTCTATTGGTTCTTGTTTTCCCCACTTTTCTCTTCTTTCAAGCATGAGTTACTACTTCTCCTAGTAAGTGAATCCAATATTATGTCAACAAACAATACCACCAAGCAGATAACAGACTGTACTAGGAAACTCAAGATTAATTCATTGATCTTGATCCCTAATTATGGTAGCTCTGATACACACGGTAAGATAATTAATTCGTAGTCATAGCAGAGATTAAGAATCTAGAGTTAGAGTTTAAGGAAGCGTACCGTTAAACTCCACGGATTAAGCGGTAACAGCAAACGACGATTAAACCTGAGACCAACTTCCACAATCCACTAGCTATCTCACAGCTCGGAGAACTTGAGTGATGGGAAATACGCTAGGATTTTCTAATAGAAAGGGAAAGGGGGTTGGCCTCAATTTATAAAGAGTGTCTGCCCATCATAGGCCAATAGTCATTGGGCCTCACTTATCTACCCACACAATGTTTAATATTAGGCCATTTATTTATCCACCACTTGGGTCACGTCACTATCCTTTCAGGCTATAACCAATTAACGTAAGTCCAAATTCCAACACTCTATAAAGGCTTATTTCTCCAATAACTACATAATTTGACTATTTAGATAAAAGTTATAAGATCTACATAACAAGTGGTGTCTATCTCCGAAAACCAGTTTGGGTTAACGTCGGAGCGTTCGACTACAGAAGCCATCCACCTTGTTAGGAAATTGATGAAGCAGTAAAAGAAGAGAAAAAAGGACTTGCATATGGTGTTTTTCCACTTAGAAAAGACGTACGATAAAGTTCTGAGGGAGGTTTTGTGGAGATGTTTGAAGGCTAGAGGTGTACCTGTTGCCTACGTTAGATTGATTAATGACACGTATGATGGAGTAAAGACCCGAGTGAGGACGGTGAGTGGGGACTCAGACCATCTTCTAGTTATAATGGGGTTGAATCAGGGTTAGGGACAGAATGGGATAATACTAATTAAGTTGTTGTTGTTATTATAAGATCTCCAAAACTGGAGTTCCCTAAATGTCACAGACAAGCAAATCTCTAACCGGAAAAGAAAGACTCCTATACAAAACAACGAGCCTAATATTGCAGCAAAAACTATGAGCCCGTTTGGACATACAAATTTTTTCCATTTTTTCAAAACAATGTTTGGTTATACCATTCTTATCAAAAAATTTAACTTCACTTGAAAATTCATTTTCAAATTTGAAAAACTGGTTCTCACCCGTTTTTCAATTGAAAATGGGAATTTGATAGTATTTAGTTTTACAAATTATACCCTATTCTTTTAAAATTTATAAAATGACCCATCAGTTATTAAAGAATAACTTGTTCATATTCATGTTGTTTTTTGCTTAAATTCCTTCTCTGTGTATGCATCTTTTGTGTGTTGCAGTAAAGCAGAATATGAATTAAACAATATCATTTTGATTGTTTATTTCAAGTAGGATAATCAAATTGAGGTGATTTTGATATTTTTTACAAGTTGTGGGATGTAAATCATGTTTCATGATTTTGAATAAAAAAGACATCCAAATATGTTACAAATATTATAACCAAACACAACTTCATCTTCAGTTGAAATTTTAGTGAAATTTCAAATTCTATTTTTTTTTTTTGGAATGTATGTCCAGACGTCTACTAAGCAGGCTTTTGGACATAAGAATTGTAAATTTTCAAAAAATGGTGAAATAATTTTTCAAGGGAAAATGATATTTGAAATTTAGTAGGCGTTTGGACCTAAGAATTGTAAAATTCCAAAAAATGGTGAAAAAAATTTTCAAGTGAAAATGATATTTGAAATTTAGAGTTCTGTTTGGACATAAAATTCAGTTTGGGTTGTTTTTGAAGTTTTGTGAGTGATTTGAGTGAAAATTCTGAAAAATAGCTTTTTGAAGTTTTTCAAATTTTCGAAATTTCCAAAATGTATCTTCTAGTGAAAATTAAAAAATTTATGAATAAAGGCTGATTTCGAAGAAAGGTGAATTTTTTTGGAAAAAAGAAAAAACTTTTTTATGTCCAAAAAGACTCTTAGAGTTGTATTTCGACATAAAATTCAATTTTGGTTGTTTTTCAAGTTTTGTGAGTGATTTGAGTGAAAACGGCTTTTTCAAGTTGTTTCTAAAAACAGTTTTTTGAAAATTTTCAATTTTTCGAAAATCTCCAAAATACATCTTTGAAAATTTTATGAACAAACGGTGGTTTCCAAAAAAATAATAATTATTTATGTCCAAACGGACTCTAAGTTTTAATCCCAAGTAATTGGTATGGCCTATATAAATTAAAAAAATACACGCAATAGAAGTAGAATAAAGGGATATTATATACAACATACTCTGTGCCTTTCTGCCTCAGAATCCGGAATTGCTCAGGGGAGAGGATGGCACGCCACTCCTCCTCTGACTTGTGAACGGACCCTGCTCCAGCCATGGCTACAACTCTGAATTGGGTATTGGACAGGCCATGAATGTGGACTACTTTTTTCGGTTGGAACCTGGGATTGAAAATCAGAGCATTTGAAGGAGCAAATGTTGAGAATTTCAGAATCTGAAAGTCCATTGAGATAACTTTTTTTCTTTTGGTATATAGGTTAGTAGTACTATTATCTTGCAACTATTCTGGAACATCTGACCTTATGTGGCTAAAACACCACTAGTTTGTCGCCAATGCAGTAAATTGTCAAATCTAGCTTGCCATCTTTCAATTTTTTGTTGTCTGTTTATACTTTCATAATATATCTTATTGTACTATATCGTTTGATAAATAAAATATTTGGATAAATTGTACCGTTTGTTCTTGCTTCATGATATCACGCACCACAATATGAAAAATAAATATGTGATATTATGAAAAAAATTATGATACGGGATAAATTTATTGTATAAAAAGATCGGGTAAATAATAAAATTAATTATTTAGTAATAATAAATAAATAATGAAGAGTGAGATGAGAGAAAAGACAACATAACGGCGCAATCACCTAAATCGGCCGTTACATAAAGTGACACATTTCATCTTACGTAACAACAAATTTAACAATACGATACGATACGATAAAATTTAAGTAACAACCAAAACAAACATTATATTTAAAACAATAATACTATACAATACAATAGGTAACAACCATCCAAACAAGCCGTAAATGGAAGTAGTTTTTATACCGCAACATACGCATGTTGAATTGATTGCGAATATGATCGGTGGCTTAACAATTCACCGGAAAATTATGGTACTGTATTATACATAATTGTTTATTTCTATGTATTTAGAAAGGTAAGTGTTTTACCAAAAAAGTGATGAAGAATTTAGTGAATGGAATTGAGGGTTAATCCTAGTTAAGCTTAATGACTGTCAGATCTATGAACGTGATAATAAATAGGCTGAAGTTAATGTGCCGTGATATTAAATACTGAACAAAGATGTCGATAATGATTGACAATAAATACGTAAATGAACAGGCGGATTAAATGCATGCAATGTCAATAAATACAATATTAAAGGATAACTCGCCCAATATATCAAGGGTAAATGGTCAACTATCTCTTTGTCAGCAATGCAGATGACAAGCAACGTGGATGAAACACTATGTTCTTGGATCTTGTATATGAAAATGCGTCTTTTAACTTGGGAAACAATAGAAAAGACAAGAAGAGGATATTCTTCAATAGTCAATATTACATAGTGTTCTTTTTTTGAGAGTTTCAGATGCTTTTTTTCTCCCCTTAGTTTCCTATATAGAGGAAACATTCTTTGGGAACCCTAAACGAGTACAAGGGAGGGAATATTCTCCCTTTTTCTAATCTGGAACTATCCTACCGTTATTATGAACTTGTTCTGCTCGACCCACCGTCGATCTCGTTTAAGACAGGCCCTTCGCCTCCAAATGTTGGCCGACCCGAGTTTCGACCCCAACCAACGACGCCATTGAGTTTTACCCAAATTTCGACCAATACAGTTAGTCCCTCCGCTTACCAAGGTCGTGGACCCCTCGTCCTTGGTGTGCGGATTACTCCACGTCCGTTATGAAAGAAATTTGGTCGAAACCGTGTAATTAATGCCCGTCAGGGCCGTGATTAGCGCGAGTGACATTAGATGTTGTCATTGTCACACGCGTCATCATTATGTGTCTTCCCCATGCAGTGTCTGCACTGTTGGTGCTTCGATTCTCGTGTTGCAAATATCTTTTGGCCTCGATTTTTATGCCACCCAACCCTATAAATAGGGGAAGGGTTTTTCATTTGATATTTTCACAGTTTCTTTCTTCTCATATACTCATTCTCGTTTGGGTTTCTCTCTTCTGCTTCTTGTGACCTCTCTTCTCCTAGTTTTTTCAATCCCTTTCTTGATCACTAACTTCGTCTTTCATACCATTATTCGATACATTATAATCATCATGTCGACTTCTCCTTGTAGTCACGATGATGTTTTTGACGTCGCTCCTTTGTCAGTGTCTATCCTTCCTACTGATGAAGGGATTTCAATTGAGGGAGACGACAGCTTCCCCAATGTTGAAGAGGTGGTTCCTAGAAACCATACGTCCAAGAATGATTTCCTTAAGGGACCTGGGCCTGCTCCTGAACCTGAGATTTCCGAATCGGGGGAGGCTGAATTGGCTGAGATGCGGGTCAAATATCGCATCCCTTCTTACATTGAGATCGTCCCCGCGGGAGGCGACATAGTTCAGGTTCACCATCCTGGGTTTTATTCCTTCTACGCCTTCCCATTCACGATCGGCTACACCTTGCCTCTTCCTAGGTTGGCCGAAGAGTTCTGGCGCTTTTACGACGTTTGCCCATCACCGCTCTCTCCTTACCTATATAAGGTCTTCTTGATGCTGACCAAGTATGCGAAACTGGTTGGTTGCGAGGTCGACCTTCGCCACCTATTACACCTATTCTCGCCTACCTTCTTCAGAGGCACCATGATATACTTACAGAATCGTGGGACGAAAGGATTAGTGGTTGGGATGGACGATAAGGCAAGTCAGCTATTCTGGCGCAAATATTTCTTTGTCAGAACTGATCAATTGGTGGCGGACCCGACTGGATTTCCTGAGAAGTGGAATTACCATCCTAAGTATTTTCTCGTACTTTCCGTCATTCGTTTTTTGTCACTTTATGTTCTCTTCGTCTCCTATACGCTTACGCTTTCTTATTTACAGCTGTAAAGCGTTTTCCCTCCCTCGTTCTAGACATAGAGGGTTGGTTGGCTCGCGTGCTGCCCCAATGTTGTGGGGATCCGTGATTGGTATTCCTTCCACAAGCGTTATGGACCGAAGGTCCCATCTCGTAAGTACTTTCATTATCTCGTTTGGTCGAGTTCCTTAGCATTTTCTGACTCTAGCCCTTGTTTTTGTTAGGTCGGTGGGTTTCCAAGAAAGCGAAGATTCTTGCCCTCGCCTTCCGTCAGAAGGTGTCGGCTGCGAGGTAGTTCGCTTTGGTTGAATCTACGCGAGATGAAGCTGAGATTCAGCGGGTAGATAGTCCCGTCCCTCCAGGTGTCCCGACGATGTCCCGCCTCGGTAAGTTCTTTTTCTTACTGACGAGCCTTCTCATGATGAGGAATCGTCGCTGAGGAAGAGGCGAAGGGTGGAAACGGGGAAGGCCATAGTTGTTGAAGAAACGGAGAGGACCTCAATCCTTGGGACGGGGTTGGAATCGTTTCCGGCCAAAGAGGCGGGTATTACGTCCGAGCCAGTTATGAGGGAAAGGCCTTCTAGGGCCGAGGAGGCTGATAGCAGCGAAGAGCTCGTGCGGATTGTGGAGGGCCATTTTTCGTCGAGGGCGAGCAAAGGTGGTGATTCTGGCTTAAAGGACGTCGATTCGGGTTATGACATCGAACCCGACGAGGTACGGGCCTTCACTAAGAGGAAGACTCGTGTGGAGAAAAGAACGGAGGGTCCTAATCGCCACATTGTCATACCGGTGGACTTCAACCTTTTGGTCGATAGAGAGCGTGTGGCACCATCGTTCGCCCCTTTATGTGCCGAGGTCGAGAACAAGACGTTGCAGACGCTGAAGGACGCTGACCTTTCCCTTGGCATATTTGGGATGGCTCTCTGGGTGAGTATTTTTCCTAAGCTTTTGTATGCTTCGTCATCACACTTCATATTGGCTAACTTATTCCCTTTTTATTTGCTAGACTCTATCCTCGACATTGAGCATGACCGACGGGAGGAGGAGAGGGTGGCTCAGTATAATAGGATGGAGTCCAAGTACAGAGAGTACCGTTCTAAGTACCGGAAGGTGGTCAGGAGCGTTGGCGAGGACGAGCAGTTCCGGGACCTGTGTGATGAGATTAGGGGGAAGGATGAGGAGCTAAAAAAGAAGGATGAGGAGCTTCTGAAGGCTATTAGCCGGTGTCGTGAGCTAGAAGAAGCGTTGAAGTCTAAGGAGGACGAGCTCGAACTGGGGAAAGGAGTACGATGATCGTTGAAGTCTAAGTACGATGATCACCACATTGCACGCATATGATTGTAGCTTTTTAAGGGGTAAACAATTTAACTTTAAAATAGTTTGGGGGGGGGGGGGGGGGGAAAA
>ML254171.1:100438-143921 GCA_005239495.1 Nicotiana undulata
GGGGGGGGGGGTGGGGTAATAGGACCCCCGAAAAAAAATGTGTGTAGTTGGTAATATGGTCATAGGCCAGGGAGAATTTTATGCATTATCCCTAAAAATATCATAGATATCATGTGTTGGGTCCGTGCATTGCACGGGCATGCCATTCTAGTACATATATACTCCAAACTTTCCTAGAACCTGTTCTATATGTTTTAACTTTTGGATATCGTTTAACTTTTTACCTTGTAGTAAGAAAAACTCTGATCTCTTTACCTGAATCTTAATCGTTGTAAACCGGAAATATTTTGAATTCGACGTGAAGATATGAGCTTAAACTCTATTGACAGCAATTAAAAAGCTTTAATGCTTTGAATTTAAAATTAGATTGTGCCAAATTATTATTTTTTTGAATTGGGTGTTATTCCAAATAATTGAGAATTTTCTTTGAAATTTATATCTCACTTTTAAGAGAATTGTGAAGTTTCGAATTGGTTTTGGTTGGAACTTCAAATTGAAATTCGAAGAAGACGACATAAATAAATTGTATATGTTATGTATGCGGGGTGTACAAACGACATACAAAATATTTACAACTATATATATACTATACAAAAAATAATATACAAGTTTTATATAAGTTGTATGAAAATTGTGGTTTTTGATCAGATTATGTACAATAAAAAACTATATTCAAATTGTATATAAATTATAGCGTTTGACCGAATTCATATATATATTTTGTAAAAGATTCTAGTAGTATTTTACAAATATGAAAACCTAGCTAAACCGGAAAAATATTTTTCTAATTTTGTATATATATGAAAAAAATTCCAATTCCTTTTTGGTATATGTAGCGGACTTCCTACGATGCGAATCCGATAAATCGGACCAGTGGATTTAATATCGGATGATTCAACAAGAGTAATTTCTTTATTTACTAATATGATTTTAAAATTGTAAAAGGGATTTGGTAATTCTTTATTCAAATTCAAAGTTTCAAACCGCTGAAGTTATGATCATCATTTGTAAGAGGAAAGAAAAACTGATGCCTCAAAAGGGACTGTTTTATTAATAAATCGCAATTATTATGTTCAAATGGGTACTTATAAAAAGACAAATAATTATTGGATTTGAATGAACAAAAAAGAGTATTCAAATTATTAAATAACCAAATAATAATTCTAATTACGCACGATGAAATCTAAAACAGTAGGGCAACCAATTCCAAATCAAAGTCAAAAAGGGTATACAACGTTTACATTATTATTATCACATTCCTAAATGGAGTAGCAAGTCTCACGTTTGGACCATTTTCTATGAGAATTAGGAGTGTGGAACCAACGCGTAAATAAAAACTATAAATAGGAGCCGTAATAGTCAATAATCCCCAACCACTGTCATACAATTCAACCATTATCTATCGATTCGGTCAAAATTTTGCCACCAAATACCCAATTATATTCACCAAATATTTTATACCAAACCCATTCTTCTCTGTCGCCTGCTCCGAATCTCAATATCAAATCTGGGTTTCGGAGTTCTCTCGCAATAGCCGCTATTGTTTCTCAAACTTGTGTTTCAATGGCGGTAGCGAGTGGCTTTGCGACATCTTTTGCAGGTGACAGTTTTCATTCTGATAATTTAAGTTGTACGTCTTGTTCTTCGTCTTTTTCTCCTTCTGTGGATTGTTTACGTCATCAAGTTAGATTTTTCGGAAACGCTCGAAGAATTAAGCCGTTGGTTTATTCGACGAAATCGCATTCGTTTACCCCTAGATGTGAGGTTGCTTCGAACTCGGTGGTTAATAATGGTGAAAAGGAATCTAAAGCATCGAGTCTTTCAGCTTTGGAGCTTCTGAAAACATCTGCCGCTGATAGTAAGCATCCTTCTCAAGTCTTTTCTTTTTAATGATTTGTTTACTCATTTAGTTAGAGATAGGCATTAATAATCCAGACTAGACTATTCTTATTAGCGTTAAGACTGAGATAATATGTCTCCAGAAATACTAGTTTAGCTAGACATCTAGGATATTTAAAATAAATAAATAAATAAATAAATGTGCGTCTTTGATTGAATTTTATTGAGGTTGTGATAGGTTGTAGTAGCTTGATGGTTTGTGTAAGCACAGCGTAATTTAAGATATAGACGTAGTTAATTGATTGAATATTGTACGGTGATGAGAAGTTCACTTAAGATGGCTTTAGAAGGTTAGAATTTTCGTCTAAACATTAGCAATTTTTTCTTGACCAGGATATACAAAGAGTAGCAGCAGCATCATGGTTATTGGACTTAACATTCACACAGCACCAGTTGAAGTGCGGGAGAAAGTCTCCATCCCAGAAGCACAGTGGCCTCAAGCAATTCGTGAACTATGTTCCTTGAATCATATAGAGGAAGCTGCTGTATTGAGTACTTGTAACAGAATCGAAATATATGTTGTGGCGCTGGCCCAAAATCGTGGAATTAAAGAAGTGACTGAATGGATGTCTAAGGTAAAATTTTCTTCAATCATCATTATCTGCATAATTTTTTCTTTTGTTGTCTCACATTTTATAAACTAGCAACACTATTGCTGATATAAAACCGCAGTCTACTCTAATGTGCATCATCCAGCCTGTGTGTCTTGCGGTCGGTTATGAACAAATTCTTGCTGGTTTCAAAGGTTTAGGAATTACTTTGTATATTCTCCATAATGAAAGATACACTTAAGAATTAACAAAAGATTTGGCGTTGCTATGCCATTTAATACACTGTATTTCTACATTTAAGAAGGAATTGGATTTAATTTACAGTCTTTGGCTCACAGATATCTTCGCAAATGTCTTAACTACTTAAAGCACAATTTTGAATGAAATTAAGCCATAAGCTACAGTTCTTACTAGTACTTTATCAAGCAAATCTTTTGTGACACAAATCTTTTTGATTGGCAGTTTAGTGGAGTTCCAGTTACAGAGCTTTGCCAGCACCGGTTTTTGCTATACAATCAAGATGCCACACAACACCTGTTTGAAGTAGCTGCTGGGCTAGATTCCCTAGTCCTAGGAGAAGGACAAATTCTTGCACAGGTCAAGCAGGTTGTTAAGAATGGACAGGGGGTCCCTGGCTTTGGTAGGAAAATAAGTGAGCTATTTAAGCATGCAATCACAGCCGGAAAGAGGGTTAGGACTGAGACCAATATTTCCAGCGGATCAGTATCAGTAAGTTCAGCTGCAGTGGAGCTTGCTTTGCTGAAACTTCCGGAGTATTCTTCTTCTACTGCCCGTGTGTTAGTAGTTGGAGCAGGGAAGATGGGAAAGCTTGTGATCAAACATTTGGTTGCTAAAGGGTGTAAAAAGATGGTTGTAGTTAACAGGACCGAGGACAGAGTTGCTGCCATCCGTGAGGAGTTGAAGGGTGCTGAAATAATATACAAACCTCTCTCAGAAATGTCATCATGTGCTGCTCAGGCTGATGTAGTATTCACCTGCACTGCTTCAGAAGCTCCTTTATTTGTAAAGGAGAGTGTTCAAGCACTTCCTGATGTGAACTCTGAATTTGGGGGTCAGAGGCTATTTGTCGATATTTCTGTTCCTCGGAATGTGGAGCCTTGTGTCTCAGAACTCAAAGGTGCACAAGTTTACAATGTGGACGATCTTAAAGAGGTTGTGGAAGCTAATAAGGAGGATCGGTTGCGGAAGAAAATGGAAGCTCAGGCCATCATTGCCGAGGAAGTGAAACAATTTGAAGCCCGTAAAGACTCCCTTGAGACGGTTCCAACTATCAAAAAGCTCAGGGCATATGCTGAAAGAATTAGGGCTGCTGAGGTTGACAAGTGTTTGTCTAAGATGGGTGATGATCTCCCCAAAAACAAGAAGAAGGCTATCTATGATCTCAGTCTAGGGATAGTGAACAAGCTGCTACATGGACCAATGCAGCATCTGAAATGTGATGGAACTGAAAACAGAACTTTGAGTGAGATCCTTGAAAACATGCATGCCCTTAACAGAATATTTGGTCTTGATACAGAGATTTCTGTATTGGAAGAGAAGTTACGAGCAAAGATAGAGCAAAATCAAAAGCAATCTTCTTGAGGTTCCTTTGCCATTCAGAATTTTTTAATTATTTTTCCCTCACGAAAAGGTCAACTACTTCCAACGAAGTTCAATTGGATATGATCATGGTCTCAGATCCATGTTTTCTGGGAGGGTTTGCTTAGCTGTATCAAATTAGAGAATAATTGATCTAGTGGCCACGAGTTAGATTCCGGGACATTATGAATTTTTTTCTAGGCTTGAGGTAGCCCCATTATTACAGGAGGGATTCCCTCCGATTGTGAGAAAGTCTGTTTTACAGTTGCAGTTGTATTTGTTACACTCATTTGTTCCATAAAAAGTATATACATATATCTGTTGAATCCTGATGAGTACTCATATATCAAGTTCATGAGGGTTTTGTGAAGCTTCTCGCTCACTCTCTCTGCTTCTTTTGCTTTCATTATTGATTATTGTGTCTTTCCCTTTCTCAGTTGGCTCATCCTTTATTTGTTTTTACGATATAGTTTCTGCACCAGCAGGGTACAGACAACATAATAATCCTGTGTTAAGAATATTGTACCATGCATGAGTTACTTAGTGGTTAAGGTGGCTAGAGCCTAGAAGTGCATAATAATTTACATCATAGTATTGTCAAATTTTCTTATAGTTATGATATTGCAAGATTCTTGTCTAGCAAGATATCATGAAAACACAAAGAAAGCGTCAGAGAAGTTAATTTCGCTTGCCTTCTTTGCGTGTTTAGTTTAGGGGTTGCCATACTTTGGGCAAACCCGAAATTCAATTTTTTTGGATTTTTGAATTATGGATTAGAGTTCGGATATTATTTTTAAAAAATTTGGATTTTGGATTCGGGACTTCATAATTGTTATTACCTTATATGCTTACCAGTTAGACATTAGCCCATTACGACATTACCCATATACATAAATACCCACGACATTACCCATATACATAAATACCCATATGCACATTAAACATAAGTTGAAGAGACAAATATAATATAAGGTTTTCTCTGAAGAGTCAAGTCCGAAGTTGACTAAATATTGAATTTTGAGGTCACATTTCCCGGTTAATCTTTTAATTTATAATAGTATAATTTGAATCAGTGTGATATATTGAATATCCGAGACCTTTTTCTTGAAGAGACATTATATAGAGTCGAGAAGATATAAAAAACTAAAGCATCTTTTGATTATCATCTTTCTACTTTATTTAAATGATAAAATCAGAACCGAAAATCCGAAAAAGAATTCAATCTGATTAATTCAAAACCAAACTTAAATCATCCGATCTAATCCGAAATTATTTGGATGAGATTTAGATTGTAATTTTTTCGATGTGAAAACCAAAAATCCAAACAGAATTTCATATTCAATCCGAACCAAAAATTCAAACCGAATTTCATATTCAATCCGAACCAAAAATCCAAACCGAATTTCATATTCAATCCGAACCAAAAATCCAAACCCAATTTCACAATCCGAACTACCTACGCCCGCCCTTAGTTTAGTTAGCAGTGATATTACGTTTTTTGAGAAGTTATTAATGTTGATAATTGATGGACGATGAGTCTCTTCGTAAGGTTTGATCCAGATTAATTAAGAAAAAAGTTCAATCAACTTCAATTCCAAATTAATTGAGAGCTGAACTGTGGGAATCTAGCGTGAAACCTTAACAACTTGTTTGAATGGTCGTTACCCATTGTATTGTATTCTATTGTTACTTTAAATACGATGTTTGTTTTGATTGTTACTTAAATTTTATTGTATCGTATCATTAAATCCATCGTTGCGTAACGACGAAATGTGCCACTTTATGTAATGATGAATTTGATATGGTTGCGTCGTTATTTGTCTTTTTTATCTCATCTCACCCTTCACTATTATTAAATAATTTTATTTTATCATTTACTCTACCTTTTCATATATTAAATTTATTTTATATCATAATTTTTCTTTATAATATTACAAAATTTATTCTTTGTATTACTGGTGCATGATATCATGAAACAACAACAACGATATAATCTATCCAAACATTATATTCATCATACGATATAATACAATAAGTTCATCTTTCACTCAAATCCTGTATATTTGTTACAAAAGTTCACCATATAAATTGTGATAAAATCACAAAGCTAAACCCATAAAGTTTATATCATAAATTTGCCTTTGGATTATATTTATCTTTTGTATCAATTCAAATTATATAAATCTTTGGATCAGCTCACAGTCGCAGTCATATTTCATTCAATTTCTTCGTACCGTTGAAAAGAACAAACTTAAAGTAGATTAATGGCTATTTAGTTATTTATTCTTTTTGCCTGAACAGTTCCATATGGGTGTTGGTACTTTGTATAGAATCTTCAAACTAGAACAAAAATTAGCTAAAATCAACAACAGAAACTGAAATTGGTTCTACTATTAATTATCATCCTGTGAAAATCCCATCAATTTTTTGAGACCAGGGAAAAAAGCAGAAGAAGTGGAGGAGTCAGGAGTATTTTCGACCAAGTATTCATCAACCAAATCTTTAACAGACCTAGCAGATAAGGGATGAAAATGAGCAGCCCACTCTAACACAAAACCTTTAACCAAAACCCATTTCTCCTCTTCACTTAATCTCTTCCATTTCTTCTTCATTTCCTCCGATTTGAAGCCCGTGTAGTTGCAAAATTCCAAATACAATAGCTCTCTGCTTTTCTTCAGCGCCTCCTCTTTCTGTAACATCTGGGTGTTTATCTTATCAACCTCTGTTGCCAAATCTATGGCCAGCTCTAAGTCGCTCATGTCGTTGTTGTTGGTGCATGAGATTTTCGGAAATTTTTGTGGATTTTTGAGGATATACATGGAGGGTATCCAATTGATTTGGGTATTTGTGGATTGTGAAGGGAAATTGTTTGGGTAAAGAAGATGAATTCTCAAAGCCATGGAAAGAGGGATTTAGGTCGAAGTTTTTGGATTGGAATTTAAAGGGTTCTTTATGAGTTTATTGTTACAGCTCTCTGCTATGTGCACCTAGTATCTAGCGGTCTTAAATATACTCCTTAGTAGTGATATTTGACTTAACACGATTTTTTCTTTTATAAAAAGGAAGGATTTTAAAATATATGATCTAAAATAAGTTATAAATAATTGTTTGATTATAAATTATTTTATTAAGAGTAAAATAAGAAGTTTAAAGTTGAATTGACAGTAAATAAAGAAGTATGACATTCTTTTCAAAACGAGAGTTTAATATCCAAGTCAAGATAAATGTATGCAAATATAACACCAGAATAAAGTTCACTCTGAACGAACACGTGACTTATATTCGGTCCAACAATGACTATTTAAGTTAAATATATAAGCATTTCTTAATGGCTAATTGTATTATTACTCGGATCAATTATCCCGTGTATATAAATGAAAATCTCAAATATTATTTTGGACATGTGCCCCTCTCTACTTGGACTTGGAAGTATGTTCACATACTCCAATTTGAATTCAAAATTCAATCAGATTAAATGTCTCTTCTTCTATATCACTTTTATGATTGGGTGTTTGTCAATTTGCACGAATCTCGATTATTCCATCGGACATGGGCGAAGCTATTTGTTATTGACCATCCTTCGTCGGAAAATTACACTACGTATATAAGTAAAGTGTTAGATTTTAGAGGTATATAACATATATTGAACATCCTTTCTCGGAATTTCCCCCCCACCTATTTCAAGTTTGAACACGCTTTAGTAAATTCCTGGCTTCGCCACTACCACTGGATACGAGATATGTACATGTTACTTCCCATTAGAATAAGTATCAACAATTCTATCCATCACGACTTAGATATTATAGAACAATATGAAAATATGAATATTAAAGAGCTTCCAAATGAATAAGATTTCAATATTTTTTAAATAGAGTAAAAAGACAAGTGTATACTAGAATGGACAGATGTATTATATATTTATTTCTTGAGGAAACATGTATGCATTATTGACGTTTGAGCGTACTTGGAGTAGCAAACCAATTTTATTGAAAAAAGGAAAAAAGATAACTCGCACAACATTTTATAAAATAAGCTCCTGCTATGCGCGGAGTTCGAGGAAGAGCCGGATCACAACTTTAGCAGTTACGCCCAAGCTCCGCTTTATTTTATAAAATGTGTAATTAAATATTTTTAGTGAAAACGAACACTAATTGGGAATTAACATTAAAAGCATTTTCAGGAAAAGAGTAGTTCCTGGTTGGGGAAAAAAAATTAAGGATATTATTTTGATTAGCAAAAATCGTGTTACTTGAACAGAAATTTTATCATTTTTTTCACATGAGTTCATTTACATCCTCCACTCTAAAACACAAAGTCTGAAAAAGAAGAGAGTACACCTGAATGGAAACAAAGAAGAAAAATAGATATTAGCAATGATGTTACATGTTCTACAAAGTTTCTAAGGGGGGAACAAATCCTTCTGAGGTATAATGTGAAAAAGGGAAAATAAATAAATTATAGAGCACAACTCTAGGCCCTTTTGTTTATAATCAACCATCTGCTGCCTCCATTTTTCCTCCCCAGAGAGCAAACACCAGAAAAACATCTCTAACCAAAGCGGCAAAGCCCCTGAACAAAGGTGTTAGAAACAATGTAATAGGACCGAAATTAGTCAACTGGTTCGACCACCTCCTTCAGATCAGCAAGTTTGTAGTAGGTGTCAAAAACATGAGCCCGGCATCGTTGATCTGAGCTCAGCTGCAAATAATTCAAGAAAGCTTGGCAACCGTCCACAACGATTACCCTGTCTCCAAAATATAATGATTGATAAGCTGGGCCAGAATATCAACCCATGTATCTGGAACACCAGGAAGGCACCAGTGCATACAGTCCTGACCCCAGACCGCCACAGCATCCTTTTTCCCCAACCAAATTGCAGGATGGGCATCTGCCCTGAACTCGCTCAAGTGAGTCAGATTGAGGATTCTGATATTTGTGACTTTTAGAACCTCTTCAATGAGATGATTTAGTCGCCTTGCTTCTTTGTTAACCCCATTATATCTGGGATCAAACCACAGGTCAAGCTGTTCAGGTATCAGTAAGATTTTCTTCAGAAAACTTGTCATTACCTACTATTATTAACTTTCTAGCACATAATAAGTCCCTACAATTTGTTAGGAAATTTAATTGTCCGAGAAACGGTAAATATGGAAACAAAAAGCACTTACTGAAGGAAGTTAGATTAAAAACAGATTAACTTTCATACTTCTGTATGAACTGTCAGGGAAAATAAGCTTACTAGAAATGAGCTATACGAGATTAGGAAGTAAATCCTCACTAAATGCTAACTATTTAGCGAATTATCCACATCTTTTAACTTTCCTTGCATTAGGTTGGGACTAAGCAACACATTTTCAAGTGATTCTTTCTTGGGAAGATAAATGCAGTTTTCACGTGATTATTTCAAAGCGCACCAAACTCGGTTCTAATCCTGGTAGTTCTAGAAAGAAAATTAGGGATCAAATCCCCCTAGCTGATTCTTAAAACTATGACCAAAGAAACAGTGCCGCTAAATGCAAATTGAAAGCTTTAGTAAACATAAAATGTCTGAACTCTCATATGCAAGGGACATTTCTATAGTAACTAACCAAGTAGATTACCTTCAAAAGTGGAAATCTCAAATTTACAAAGGAGCTACATTCGCATACCTGAAGCTCATCAAGGGGTTCATCCACTGTACAACTACCATTTTGATTCCAGTCACCCCCCTGAAAGTGCCTTGGTGATTGCATGCGCCAAAATTTAAGAGTTTTCCCTGGTAATTCTTTTTCTATGTAGGCAATCATATTCTCGAGAACAGCCTTTAGTCCATCAAACATCTCTAAGGGAGGTTGAATGGGTTGCCCTGACTTATAGAAAACAAGAGGTGTCTCTTTAGGGAATTTGTCAAAGCCCCACCTGGAAGATATTTAAAATCAAAGGAGTCAGAGATAAATGTTCTTAATACAAGATTAGGTAAAATAATTTTAACGTCATGTAGCGAATACAGACACCACGAGCAAAAGATGCAGACCCCTCCTCCCCCGGCCCCTCTTCGCCCAACAACAACAAGAAAAAGTAAAGAACCCCAAAATTGAACCCTCGTTGTCCCAGAACTAGATGTTATGGATTATAGGAATACTTGCTTTGAAGTTTGAACAAACACAACTGGAATAATTTACAATGCAAAATTGCTGCACACAACAAATTACCAGCCGATCGACCTAGCTCATCCTCCGTTGGCACTTCAATTTCATAATGTGATATTGTTGTGGCTACTACAGTAAACACCAAATAAGATAGAGAGCAGCTTGATTGTATTGAAATAACCACAACAGAATTACAAAAAGAAAGAAAGAAAAGGGCTACGCAACAACACTGAAAAACATAGAGAAAGCTAAAGGAGGGGGGGGGGGGGGGNAAAAAAAAAAAAAGAAAAAAAGAAAAAAAAGAGAAAAAAAGGGGGAGGTGGGGGGAGGAGGGGGGGGGGGGGGGGGGAGAGAGGATACAGACAGAAAGTGGAGTGAGAAGAAACAGAATTCTGCTCTTTTGGATATGAGTGTATCTGTTGATTGACTACATTGTCTAAGGAAGACAGGTGTGTTGAGTAACGATTGGTAGAAGAGGAATAGAGGTTATTATATCTTGTACTGAGAGCAGCAGTAGAAACATGTACATTTTTTACTTAATATGGCAGAATTTTAGGTTTTGGTAACACATTAATTTATAGTTCCGTTTTCTAGGATTAACTTGAGAAGCCACTGAGGATAGATAGAAGACTTTTATGCATTTCAATAAAGTTTTAAACTTTTCAAGTTTCACAAGTGGTACAGGCAGGTTGTTAGCATCCAAAGGTGGCTGAAGATTCCATCCATAGCGGGCGGTGTGTTTGCAAGGGTTGAGGGGCAGGTAGTTGATATTAATATTTTCGCCCAACAACCGACAGTCTTCCAATTTATTCTATTCTCTTACATATAATGTAAAAAAAAAAAAACTTAAAATGAAAAAAACAAAAGTGGTCGTTCAATTTGGAAGGAAGTAGTAATAGACATGTCAGCTAATGAGCTAAAACAACATGAAGGCACATGAAGATTACCAATGACCAGTATTGAAGACCAGGACATCGTAAAAGGCACCAATATGAGCCCAATCATCTGCTGGAATATCGACATCTACTCGATATATTCCTTTCAATCCATCTTGGTTGGAGTCGTCAAGCTGTTTTGACTGCCACCTTATTCAATAAGTATATGAGCAAGTAAGGTTAATCTTTGCACTTAGTACTAAATTGAAACAGACTAAAAAAAGGATTGTTACATGAATTGGGACAGAGGGAGTAACAGATTGTCAGTTGACAAGACAATGGAATTAAAGCCCATTTTTTTTCCACTTGCTATGGAACAACACAGTATACAACAACAGGCCAATCAATATAGTACAAAATCAAAACAAGGTAAAAGAACAAAGCAATGTACTCACTCATATTTCGCGAGCAAAACAGCACGATGATAAGCCACAGTAACATTAAACTTTGAAAAATAAGCTCCTCTCCAAGCCCCCTTTCTCTTCCATTTCTTTGCACCAGAATCAGCCACTCTTAGTATACACAAAAACGAAACCAAAAAATTCTCATTTAACGAATCCCCAACAAACCCAATATTCTTGTTCCTCATTAAACTCAAGAACTCAACCGGATCGATCCGAGCCAAATCACACTTGTCGGGTACCCATTTCCATGAATTGATCCGACCCATGTTTTCCCTTTGGTTTCTGAGGCAGTTCCAGGCGTTCCTGTGAAACGGGCAGGAGTCATCGTAAATGGGTTTGCGATTCGGGTCGCTGATCCACTTGCCTTTGAAGAGATTACAAGAGGATGAGATGGGAATTTTGGGTTTTGGAGTGGGAGTGTAAAGAGGAAGAGATAAAGAGTAGAGAGAAATGAGTAACAATGTTGGTAGAATAAGCCATGAGAAAAGCTTTGGGGTAAACTTGGAGGCCATTTCTGATTTCCTTCAAACATCAATCAAATGGGACATAGATGAACCATTTCAGAATATGAGGAGTTAATTGATAGTATATTATTTGTAAGAAGTAAAAATAAAATTAAAATAAAACTGTAGTCTAACTACTTCTTCCCTCCCAATTTATGTAATGATATTTTCTTTTCACAAAAAAATAAAAGAGCATATTTCCTTTTCAATATGTCCAAACAAAAACATTTTTAATAATTATTCATTTTACTCTCACTAAATTAATTTATAAAAATATTTATAATTTATTTTAAATTATAAGTTTCAAAAGTCTATCTTTATTTCTTAAAATTCATGGATAGTGAAATATCATTATACAAAACTCGACGGAGTCCGAAACCCAATTGTAATCTTTTTTGACAAGTGTGACTTAAATATGTGTAAAAAAAAAGAGTGACGATTCTATATATAACGCAGTTTTAAAACACGCTATACTTTAACGGTGTTTTGGCCGTTAAAGTATAGCGCGGTACAAAACCACGTTATTTATGTATAGCGCTTTAAATAACTGCGTTATACTATAAGACATTAAAAATCCGCATTATACATTTAAATGTTGGATGGTCCAATGATTAAGGGATAGCTAAGAAGTTTGCTTTGGCCTTGAGTTGCTGGGTTCAAATTCCTTCACCAGCATTCTTTTATTTTCCTATTTCTTTTTCATTTTTCATTTCTTTTCATTGTTTGGTTTAAGTATTTATTTAGACTTTAATAGAGAAGCCTTTTATTATTTCTTTAAAACATCAACGACATTTTTAATAGTTGTTATTTTGTGTTATACGTAAAACAAATTTTTTTTTTCTCCTTTTATTTTCAAATTAGAATTATGAGTTTTATTTTATAGTTAAAATTTTCATAAGAGAATAATATATAAAGTTTAATTTCTTGGTTGAATTATTTTATTTTTTGATATTTTTTTGTAAAATTTAGTTAGCAAATATATATTTTTCTATAGATAAGAAAAGAATACACTCAAAAAATAGAAAAATATCTAAGAGATAAAAAGAAACCAAAAGAGTTCATAAAAAGAGCCAAAAAAGTTATTATAATTATAATAACTTTTTTTTTTACACATATTTAAGTTACACTTGTCAAAAAAGGCCATAATTGGGTTCCGGGCTCGACAAGGGAGTACCTGTTTTATAGGAGTATGATCCTAGAAATATAGTTTCAGATTATGAAATTCATGTTTTATAGGTTAGATTGGTCAATATCACTAGTTGTCAATACTCAAAAGTCAAAGTAAAAATCCCTCTAGTCATGTTAAACAGTTAATAAATACATTGTCTTATTGTTGTTAATTTTAAACTGCTTTGCTATTTCAATGATTAGCAATTTGTTGTTATTTTGCAAAAACCATTGTGTTTCAAGCTGCCCATGGTCTTTCTTTTTAACTCACCATAATCATCAAGCAGACAAGAGATATGCAACTGTTTATCTATAAAAGAGAATACTCTTGAATATTTCTTTCTCTGCCTCTTTTAACCCCTACCAAAATTAGAGATGACAAACGCTTGCGGTGTGGTTGTGTGTCAAATTCGCATAAACTCGCGAATATTAAATTCCCTCCCCCTCCCCCCGCATAGCAGTTGCATCCGCATATGCCCGTCCCACACTCACATCCGCATCCACCCGCCCCACACTCACGCATCCACCCGCCCCGCCCCACATATTTGGTTTTCTTTCAATTTTCAGTTTTATTTCTTTTGAGCTTTTGGTTGGACTTTCTGATTTAATCAACCAAAAAATTGAAATCTCCTTTGTTGCTCTTAAGCTACTGTGCCCTTAAAAAATTATTGAGTCAAACCTTATTGGAATGACAACAAAGTATTTAATCAATAAGACATGTGATTTAATACTAGTAATAGCTTTCTTGCTTTTGAACTCTTAAGCTACTGTACCCTTTTGAAAAAAGATTTTTACATATAAAATATTTTCATTTTTATTTAGTTCTATTTTTTATTGTTCCACTTTTAATACTATAAATCTATTTAGTAAGATAATACTAGGCGTTGTGTGTATCGACCCATGCAGTGTTGTAGCTAACGCGTTAAGTATCCCGTTGGGGAGTACGTTCGCAAGAATGAAACTCAAAGGAATTGACGGGGGCCCGCACAAGCGGTGGAGCATGTGGTTTAATTCGATGCAAAGCGAAGAACCTTACCAGGGCTTGACATGCCGCGAATCCTCTTGAAAGAGAGGGGTGCCTTCGGGAACGCGGACACAGGTGGTGCATGGCCGTCGTCAGCTCGTGCCGTAAGGTGTTGTGTTAAGTCCCGCAACGAGCGCAACCCTCGTGTTTAGTTGCCATCGTTGAGAATATATTTTTTTATTTAAGATTTTCAATACATTAGTGTTTTAAGTGATTTATTAAAAAAAGATAGGAATAACACAATTATATTCGTGAAGAATTTCCTTGGTATAGATGGTGTATTTGATTTTAAAAAAAAAAAGAATTTTCATGAAGTTAGCAACATCTTGCCTATCCCAGATTAGCGGTCAACCATTTTGGTAGTTCAAAATTCAAACTGATAATAAATATAGGGCACCTATTTAATAGTGACCGTGGTTAGTTTTCAGCCCGAGTGTGACATTTTGTAAAAAAGAACCCGCACCCGCCAAACAACCCGCAAAGATTTTTTCTTACAAAAATAAACCCGGCCCCCACCCCGTCCCATTACCATCCCTGACCAAAACACAGGATCAATATGGAATTTAAGGCAATAGGGACTACTAAAAACCATATCAGCAAGTTTTCCTCAGTTATACCGTACATTTTTCCAAATGATTTTTGCTTATGCTTGCAAGTTACAGCTTTGAAACTGACACCACCTCTTTGTTTAATTTGGACACATTTCACTGCATGCCTTCTGGGGCTAATGTATTGGGTGAGGCTGCAGAGGAAGAAAGTGTTTACTCTGTTGGTAAATGATAAACGTCGCAGTATTGGTTTCTACATGATTCCTGACTCTGGTTCTTTCAGACCATTGCACAGGTATTTAAGTACGTAGCAGAGAATACGTATCAGCTTAACAGTCTTCATGGAACCATGTGGACATTCAAAGGTATTTGGGTTCTGTTTGCTTTTCCAATGGCTCTATTGAGGATACTAGCCAAAACTTGCTGAGGAGGAACACTACGAAATAGAAGGGGGAGGTGGCTGTTACTTCTGCTGGAGAAATATCAGCATTATTTCATTATGTGGTACCTCAAACTCGGTATAGTTAGTTTCAACATCATTTGGAAAAAGACAAAAGTTTCAAGTTCATTGTTTCTGTAAATCACCAAAAACCTGATAAATAAATCCACGTCTTCATGACTCGTGTTACCATTATCCTGAGCTTCCAAGGCCATAAGCTTGATTTCTAGTTCCCTTTCAAAATGTCATAAAATTGCAGTGGTTTCTTCTTGGGCTCAGCACAAGTTTCCTGAAAAAGAGGAAGTAAAATACGTTGGTACTGAAGTCATTTCTGCATAGGAATCACTGTTTCAAGCTTTGAATGATCACGATCGCACTCAATTACCTCAATGGCAGCAGCCAAGCGCAAAATGGAAGCTTCACACCAGGGTCGGCCAATGAGTTGGATACCTATGGGAAGCCCTTGCTTGTCATAACCAACCTGAGCATGCAACTCACGGTTATGAGATGGTGATTATCATCATTGTTATAATAGGCGAAACTGGGCTCACCTCATTCTGAACGTGATAAACAAAAATTTTGGGGGGATAAGTGGATAGAATAAAGCCAAATTTGAACCATTTTTTTCTATTTTCACGCAAGCCCCTCCCGTAAACCAATGAATCAATCCATGAGGTTCAAGAGCGTACCATCCCTGAATGGCCATCAGTCAACTAACCACCCTGGATAGAGGAGAAATAACTTACAGGGACAGAAACTGCAGGAAGTCCGAGAAGATTTGCTGCTATAATAAACCGCATAAGATTTCCTGAAAAAAGAATACATAAATACGAGTCTAACCTGAAACTGCAAAACAGTAAGCTGTCCAAGAAAATAGTAGATAAACAGCAGGAAAATTTCTACTAGCTCTATAGTTGATAATATCTTGAAACAGATCGAATGTAGGAAAAAACCTGAAACTTGCAAATCAGTCTCCCCAACATTAAGAGCACTTGGTGGAATTCTGGGCGCTGTCATGCTGAAAAAGAAGTTTCACAGATGGTTTTAGGAAATATACAGAACTATGAACTGCCTATGCACACAATCTCAGGATGTCATATATCAAAATTGACACGAATCAATGAACCAATCTCCTTCCTACACATCCTTGACTTGCCATTTAATGTTTTAGGTATCTATGTGAACAAGTCACTCACGTGACCGCTTCATTGCTAAGAACATTATCTCAGGCACAGAAGTCCCACCAATCAAAAGAAGTGGGAAAAAGGAAAAACGAGCATGACAAAACAAACAGGGAAATAGTTTGAAAAGCTAGGGATGAGTGATTAAATGCCTGCACATGAAAAGTTGGGAAAATACATTATTTACTGGAATACTATTAGCCTTTGTTGAAGATGGAGGCCATGAGTTAGCCGACCTCCATTGATGAATCTGGGTCGAGCTTTTAGAGAGAGAGTTTGGACAGAGGATGAATTGAGGAAATGAAAACGTGATTCATTTCACTTTCTAACAGAGTATTTGTACAAGTATAACTGCCAACTAACTCAACTTACTAGTGTAGTTAACTAACTGAACTATGGTTAACTGTTGTAGCTAACTAACTCAACTACTTATGAATTACACATACATAAATATTACACTAGCTATTCTCAATAGCCTTGGTGAAAGATATGAAAGATAATTCTGCAAATTTTGGAGGCTTTTCTTGACCTACCCGGTAGTAGGTGTCACAATGATATCCACCTTCTTGAAAATCTCCATATGGAAATACATTATCCTCCGCCTGCAACAACCCAGAGAAGAGTTATGTCTTAATCATATTATCTGTACTTATCAAAGATTGCATTTCTTCTTACATCTGTTAGAAAATAGAAATGCATATGATATTAATTGAAAGGATTAGTAGTACAGAGTATATGCGCAAGCAAAGCATAAAAGAACAGACATAACTAGTGAACAGTAAGTTATGAAGACAGACATAACCAGTGAACAGTATAGAACTTAGAAGATATTTGGCCTAAGCAGTCAACATTTTCCCCTATTCATCATCCCACCATGCTGATTGTATGAAACATTTACTTTCAAGATATTAAATACTCCATCGTATGTCTTACCAAGTCATATGCTTGGTTCGGAGTGTATCTGACTTATTTGATCGACATCCTTGTTTAGGTTTCCAAAGTCATCAACTTAAAAGTTTTGGCAAATAACAAAGTGCAAAATCAAACCGTAACCAAAAGTATTGACATTTTCGGTAATTTCAGATGCCACAGTATTCTAGACCATAACACAGTTCGATTCTAAAATAATTCATGATTAATAGCCTGCTTGGCCATACTTCTAAAATCAATGTATTTTGAAAAGTGCTTTTCAAAAAGGTACTTTTGGTGAAAAAGCAGTTTGTGTTTGGCTAATCAATTTGAAAAGCCTTTTGAGCAGCAATTAGTGTTTGGCAAAACTTTTAGAAACTGCTTTCTAAGTAGCAAAAATATGTTGTTAGGGAGAAACTACTTTTTTATGCTTCTCAAAAATTGCTTCTGTTTCTACTCAAAAGCATTTTTTTTCTTCCCAGAAGCTTGGCCAAACACCTCAACTTTGGAGAAAAAAAAGCACTTTTTTTGGAGGAAAAAAGTGTTTTTGGCCTTAAAGAAGCTTGGCCAAGCAGGCTATAAGTTTATATTGATTTACGTTAGGTAGCTTGAAAACCAATATATCTCACCTAAGTCGCTGAGCAGCAACATAATCTGCTGCTGAAAATGAACGGAAAAGTGCCAGATTGGTGCGAGTATCATATGTCAATCTTGGTCCTTTTCTGGAGACAAAGGGAAGAAAACAGATAATTAAGATAATATCAGGAAACAATTTTAGGAATAAGACATCGAGATCTATTAAGAAGCAATGTGATGTATAAAATATGAAAAGCTAGAGTGTGTACCCATCTTCACAGTCTGGATTCATACTGCATAAACACTCAGACCCAATAGAAACAAGATGAGCTGTCCGCATCTCATGCAACTCTGGTATTACAATCTCTACCGTCTTCAACCATGAGATAAAGAAAAAGATTAGAAATATTTTGCAAGCATGTAGAAATGATAGTTACTTACAATACTGATGCTAATGATTCCGCCAATCCTAAACCAAAAGCTAGCAAATATATGTGCCAAAGTCCAAGATAAAGCTATGAAGAATGTAATAATAGAAGTAGGCTTACTTTGCATCCATGCTTTTCAGATAGTCGACTAAGAACATTCTCACACTTGTCAGAAATATCAACTGAGAATACATCATTAAACCACTGCAAGAGGAGGTTGCTATGAGTTTATCAAAGATATAACCAAAAAAAGTTCAGTAAACAAAAGATACTCACCTCTGTATATTTTCCAAGGCGCAGTGATTCCAAAGATTGCAAGCTCTCTTGTGAAGAGAAATCAGGTACACAAGGGAGGGTCTGAAAGAAATAGAGAAAGAAACAGAACTTCTGATCCACAATGATGTCCAGACTCAATTAGATAAATGTGATATCCTAACGAATTTAAAATCTTCTTGCGAGATATAAACTAAGAACACAGCCTTCCTTCTATATGTAACAAAAAAGTACCAAGGAGGTACACAAAAAAGTACATCAGAGAAGGAAGAAAGATGCCTTCCTTCTATATGTCAAAGGAATACAATAAGTCTAACAGAGTCTCTATGTCAGTTACAGTATTCCTCCTACTCCGTAGATAAAGACTTATCAAACATCTACATTTTACAACTGATATCCTGTCCTTCCTCTCGAACCAAATATTCCAGAAAATGCACAAAGGAAATAGCATTCCAGAACTGCCCTTTTTCCAGTGAAAGAGGATTGTCCAATCCGTCTTCTTAAAGCTTTATTAATGCAACCTGGCGTGGTCAATAGATGTTCTAAGCCTGTATGTGATGTTTCAGATTATCCTGTCTACTGGAAGGGTACTTTAAGAAGTAATATAATAAAGAAAAATATGAAAGCAGAATGGCCAAGCAAAATACAGAGTTTAAGAATAACGAAGATAATTAAGCATTCTTTAACAATTCACGGATTACCGGTCTCAAAGAGATTCTATTAGCAGGAGAGGATCCCAAAATTGCTGCATACCTGATAAGTAATGGATAAGATCAAATCACTGCAATTTCCTAAAATCTTCGATTCTAATTTTATTTAAAACAAAAGTGAGATCAATAAAGCTAGTAAATCAAGAACTTGTCCTGTGGAACATGAAACCTACATTAACAAGTCCAGGAAGACTCAACTTGACAAGCTCACTGGCATACTTGACAAAACACAACATCAGACTAAAATATCTAAATCTTCCTACTTTCTTTGAATCTATAGGAAAAGGAGTTAGTTTTTCCTATTTTCTTTTGATAATTCAGCTGTGTTTTTGAAATACACTTAAGGAGTCATTTACATCCTAATGGTAGTGTAAAGTGCGTCTTCTTTTTCTCCTGACAAGCGAGGTTGCTCCAGTGGCAAGAGCACCAACCACTGCATTGGGATTGGGAGTTCGACTCATCAAGGAAATGAAGTGGAAAAGGGCCACTGTTGACTTCTGAGCAGGGGATTGGGGAGTGGGTTTTACCTTATCAAACCATACAACTGTTTTCTTTTCTTTCCCATTTCCTCAGTGTGTGTGTTGCGCATTGCACAAATCAAGATGTCTAGGATGAAATTGTAGTAGTTTGTTGACAGTAAATTGCTTTAGTTGGAGAGACTCTTAAAGCTGATTAGCATTACCTTATCTGTAGTTTGAATTTTCAACTTACATACTCCTTAAAGCTCTATCTTTCTCATTTCCTTGCCTCAATAAAAAGATTCATTTAGTTTGTCCTTTACCCTCACACTTAGTAGATGGGGCAAGCAGATTTGTAGGCCAGCTAATTTCAACATAAATTTCATTTATTTGGTAGTCCAAATAATAAGCAGAAAACTACTGTTTAAGATTAAGCATATTTCCATTATTCAAACTTATGACAGCTTACACAAGTATGGTGTCCTCAACTGTTGCAGCGATTGGTCCGATAATTTCCACTGTTCCAGCACCACACAGTGACCTGGATAAATAAAAGAGTAATATGGTGAATCTGCCCCATTTTGGAAAGACACTTTTCTCCCTTTACATGTAACAGAAACCACTAAGAACACCATAAAGACATGAAGGAATGTCTATGCACCCAAAACTGAATTATAATAAGAAGGTACAAGAGATAACAGGTTTGATTTTATCAAATTTACTAAAGGCGGTGCATAAGTGGAAATCACTAATCAGTTCACCAGAGTCAGCTGCAAGTGGATTCTTTCTATCTTTCTTTTTTTCTTCTGTTTTTATGATACAAGGAGTTATTAGTGGAGATTCCAAGTAATGAAAAATCATTACGGATTTGTTGTGTCATTGTTAATCGTTTGGAGTGTTGATTCCTTGTCTGAAATGTTTGGAGGCTTTTTTCCGAACTCAAATTGTGCATTAAGCCCTATAAGCACCAAAATCAGTCACAACTTATGGAAATTCACTGAGTTCAGTTGAGTCCTTTAAAAACTAAGCACCCCAGCAGGAATTCTTGCGATCAGCCAGCAGTAATTTCAAGCTCCATATCCATATTTTCTTTGCATGTTTAGATTATTAAAAAGTATGCAGATATCTAAAGTTTCATATTCAATCCTTTACCCTGATAACTAAAGCTTCATATTCCATTCTTGATAAATAAAGCTTCATATTCCATTCTTTTACATAGGCAAGCAACCTATGAGATTCTACATCAAACGAATGCTTCTCAAAAAGTATCCTTACTGGAGTTATAAAGATTTGAATTGATATTAATGTAGTAAGACGGAAAGCAGTATAACATATGATCATAATACCATCATTTGATCGGATGATCATAATACCATCTTTCAAGGTACTGGAATAGAGTTATTGTGAAAAAGCATGAACTCTTTACTCATATAACGATCTGGAGAGATAATCAATCCAATTGAGATGGTCTATATCACTACATGTAGAAGGTCGAAGTAGGTCCTAAACAAATGTCTACACGTGCATATATGAACCACAATCCTAGATGAAGATACAGACATAAATGCAAGAGAAAATGATGGTTGAGAAAAGAGGAAAACGAATAATGGCTATACAGTTAGAAGATCTGTTAGGGAGAAATGCAGATCATAAGGCACATGCACAAGTGTGTGACGAGCTCACCCTTCCATGTCAGTTCGACCATATGTTGACTTCAAGCCCACAACACCACAAAGAGAAGAAGGAATTCGAATTGAACCTGTCCTTACACATTAAATCAAGCATCAATGAACATACTGGTTTTATGAAGATTGAATATGTGGATTCTTGAGTGTGACATGGTGTAGGTGTACAACCTCCTCCGTCCGTCCCCAAAGCAGCAGAACACAATCCTGAAGCCACAATAGCTGCAGGGCCTGAGGAAGACCCTCCTGTATACCTATCAGGATCATGTGGGTTTCTTGTAGTCCTGTCACAAAGATATTTTTAACTCAGGAATGTTATAGGGTAGAGAAGAAAGACTATGTTCACAACAATTAATGTACAGATTTTGAGGTTCCCACCTCAGGATATACTGCAAAGGAAGTCTATGAAGCTGGTGTTACATTTAAAAAAGAAAGGAAATGTCTGAGGACTGCCTTAGAAAGGGTCAAATGCAATTTTACATTTCGCGTACACAAAGACTTTCTACAAAAAGTGTATATAATGAACACCGAGAACAATTTATCTTTGTCATTGGTAGCTTCTACGCAACACATACCCATAGTTTGCGTTATTTCCAGTGGTACCCATGCCCAACTCATGCATGTTCGCCTTTCCAACCAAAATTGCACCGCAACTTCGTAATCTCGACACAGAAACAGCATCCTTCTTTACCTCACGAACCTCATGCATCCATGCCGTTGCTCCTGTTTGCATCAAGTATATAACTAAATCTGGCAATAGGGCTTGGTCAGCAGATGAAAACTAAAATACATACCCTTCGAAGGGTGAGGATAGCAATCAATATCATCCTTGATTGCCATGAAAATGCCATCCAAGATTGACAGTGGATTCCCTGCTTATTTGCCAGTCAGAAAAGTATTATTCTGACAAAGCATAGATTGCAAGTATATAAATTATGGAGTATTATTCACTTACAGTTCGACTATGTATACAGCACTAGAAACATGTAAATATCGAAATACCTTGTTCAAATCTTTGTGTAGAAGCAGCAGCTTGCTTTCTCACTTCGTCTGGGTCAAAAGAAATTAACAGTGGTGCTGGGGGCTTCTTATTATTGAACTCCTCAATGGCTGAGATGAAGCGCTCTGCAACCTGTAACAGAGGGAATAACTTCTTTAATTCTAGAGACTATACGAAAGAAACAAAACCAAACAACCACAGAAGTGCCTTGCCATAGATGGAGTAGTAAACTTAGATCTGTATGCATATGCATAATCACGAATCTTCCAATAGCGGAATGATGCAGTTGAATCACCGCTCCAATTGCTAGCTGGATCATATTCTGGAAGATGTTTTAAGGCTAGCTCAACCCGCTCTTCAGGCTTTCCGTCTTCTTCCAGGCCGACAACAGCAAGTTCTGGCTCTAATGTCAGGAAATACAAACCGAATTAGTGCCAAGTATACAGCACTTCTGTATCATGGCGAGGTCACCATGGGCATTTGATGACAGGTCCCACATTTTTATTTTACTATGTGTGTGCACGCGCATATGTGTGTATGCACATATATACATCTTCTGCATCCATGTTGATGCCATCAATTTTAACAAGTTTTATCATCACCGATATGATTATGGGAGATCTCACTATTTTGTTACTGATGACTGCCTTACATTTAGAGTAGCCCCAACTTCCATGATTAGGAAGAAAGAAATGCAAATGTTCAACAAGATCACAGAATTTTAACATGTTTTATAATAACCAATATGATTATGGAAGATATCACTATTTTGTTACTGCTGTACTGCCTTACAGTTTTATAACAGTGCCGTCCCGGCGTCCTGAACAACTTGCGCATACCTACTAATCCACCATGTAATTGCTACATCCTACTAGCACAGGAAAATTCACATAATGTCGCATTTGTTTCAATGAAAAGAACATTGTACAATTAAAAAAAGGAAATAACAAAAAACACATTGACCGTTTGAATTAGGTCTCGTTCTCTTTGGTCCTTTTAACGATTACTTGTAAAGCAGTCATTTACGTGAAAACTGGAGTCTAATTCCACCAATGTCGAGGGAGGATTCATTTCTAAGTTCTAACATAAATATCTTGATTCAGATAGATAAATAGATAGATAGAGAGAAAAAGAGAGAATGGATATCTTAGAGCAAGAGTGAACCTTGAAGAGGAAATTCGGGTTTAAACATAGGAGTCTCTGGTATGACGGTGTATCTCAACTTCTGTCAATCATGAATACATATCTTCTTCAGTCTTTAATTAACCATTTCATGCATACATACTCACAATAGTAAGTATATAAATATTGCACATAAATACAACAAATTACGAATTAAACCTCATCAAATTTGTTTTCACTCTTGAGGTGATTCATAATCAAAGATCCAATACCCGGTGCTTCAACCAGCTTCAAGAAAAACTTGAACCAGACACCAGTCAAATGTGGAGCTGCAATTGAATAAAAAAAAATGCACATTATAAATTTTTTAAAAAGGCAATCAAATACTAATACTAGTATAATAAAATAAACCTTGAATATTTTCCGGTATGTACTTCACCGCTGTCAAGTCAACTTCACTCGCCGGTAACATCACTTGTTTCTTCCCCATTTTTCAATCTAACAAAAATTGACCACAATCATCTCTTAGAAAATAAAAAAAGAGAAAATCAAAACTCAAAAAGCTTAAATCTTTACGGAAGTTTCTAGAATTGATCAATCACCTCGCAGACGTCACAAAGCTTAAAATAAATGCTTTCAGCAAGTATGGAAGATCGTTGCCGGCAGCCGAGCAGCAGTTAATGATAAAGTGCGCAGTGAGCGCAAGTTTAATTGTATTGGTTAAGAACTAGTACTACTTTAGATTGGTCCAAAGAAAATTGGTGAGAACAGTAAGCACAGAGGCGTAGGATAATAGAAATATAGTGGTAGTAGGATATGGATATCGTATTGGATTGTCCAATTGTGAATTTCAAAGACTTCCGCAAGAATCTGAAAACGCGGGCGCTGCAGTTTAACGATTACATGGACGATCATTTCTATGATATTGATATGCTTCTTTTTTTATTGGTTTGACTTTTCCTATGACCGATAATGACATTTTGTGCCCACTAAGGGGCCATTTCGTTCGGGTTTAGGTTAATATATTTAGTATTTGATTTAAAAGTATTAGCTAAAATTATATTATTTTTATATCAAAATCTTGAAATAACTTATATTGCATGTAAAGTTTGAACAGTTGAATTGAATTACATTACTCACGTCAAAATAGGAGGCTAATTCAAATAAATTATTGGCAAAGCATTCAGCTCAAAATCATTTTTCATTTTTCATCAAATCAATCTACTAAATTTTTACTTATTTATTATTAGTAGTAGTACTATATCAAAGAAATCAAATAATATTTTGATAAGTTTTTTTATAGGTCAATTTGTACTATATATGCCGTTCAAATTGGCTCAAACTCTTAAATAAACTAATTTTTGCTGTACCGAAAAGACTGACAAATAAATAGATATTCAGCCAAACCCACTCAAGCCAGAGCAAATTGAGTGAGTCGTACTTCCTTGGCTAAATTTAGCCTAGAAATTTACCCCTCTAGGCTCTTGATTCAAACGGTACTTCCATTAATAGACCTACACAATTGCCTGTGGGCATTCAATTGGCAACAACTAATTTGGTTGGCAATTAAAGAGGTTTAGGGTGTGTTTGGTATAAAGGAAAATGTTTTCCGTGGAAAATATTTTTCGTGGAAAATATTTTTTTGAAAAATAAATAGTAATCTTTTTCATTTTTCGGTGTTTGGTATGCAAATTAAGAAAAATATTTTTTCAAGAGTATTCATAAATAATTTTGATAAAATAAACATGAAGACATAAACTTTCGAACCAACAACCTTCCGAACCCATAAATTTCATAAATTTCTGAACCTCAGAAATTTCGAAACCGCGAAATTTCGAACCCGTAAACTTTATAATTTCTAAATCCGTAAACTTCGAAACACATAAACCTCCGTAACTTTGAAACTTGTAAAATTTTGAACCTGTAAACCGAAAGATGAAAAAAATAAAACTGAAAATATATTAAAAAAATATTTTTCCGGGGTGGGGTGGGTGGGTATGGGGGTGCAGAAAAAAAAACAAAAATTTAAAAATTACAAAAAAAGTAAAAAAAAAAAAGGTATGCGGGAGTGAGGGCAGGAGGGGGTAGAGGTGCAGAAAGAAAACAGAAATTTGAAAATTACAAAAAAAGTATTAAAAAAATGTGTGGGAGTGGGAGCCAGGGGGGGGGGGGGGGGGGCGGGTGAAAAAAACAGAAATATGAAAATAACAAAAAAGTAAAAAAAAAAATTGCAGGGTGGGTGTGGGGTGTGGGAGTGGTTGGGTGGTGACGAAAAAAAACTTTTTTGGAAAGAGGGCATGGGGCGGGGATTAGGTGGATGGGTGTGGGGTGGGTTGGTGAGGGTAGGCAATAAGGTGAGAAGCTTGAAAAGAAGTTTTGGAAAATGTTTTTCCAACTTTTGATAGGGAAAACATTTTCCTCCAATTGGAGGAAAATGAGTTCATGAGAAAAATATTTAAGCCAACCAAACATGGAAAAATTAAAAAACATTTTCCGAAAAATATTTTCCTTCATACCAAACACACCCTTAAAGTCCTTATCTTTTCTCGAAAAGTATTATGCCTTCCGCTCACTTTTATTTGTCAATATATATACTCTTTCCGTTCACTTTTACTTATTCAGTATTCGAAATAGATTTTCGCTTATACTTGTTACTTTTAGCATAAGAAGGTAATTTCTTTTACCCACATTATTAATACTCATTTCAAATCATTTTCTCCAATTCATTAAAAATATGCATCAATTAATATGGGTATCATGATAACTTATGCACTTCATTCATTATTTTTTAAGAGATATACAAGTCTATATATATATATATAGAGAGAGAGAGAGAGAGTCAGAGTTTTTTTTACTTTTTTTCATCTTCTAGTTACACAAAACTCCTTTCGATACCACATGACTATATGTTTTGGTGGTAGAAGGTAATTTATTGGCTTATCGGTATCGGGTTATCGGATAACGATTGGTGAACCGATTAAAATTTTATTATTACTAGTTTATCGGCTCGAGGATGGATTACTCAATTTCCTTATCGGATAAATAATTAACCCGTTAAGAATTATTATATTTATATTTTTTCCCATTATGAAGCAACTTCTGAGCAGCTTGAGTTTCAACGTCATCATAAGTTTTTTAAGTAGGATTAGGTAGATCTAGATAATTCTTGATACCTTCCTGCTCAAATAAATCATTTAACATGGTAACTAAAGCAAAATTATATCCAAAATTTATATTAACTGAACTTTTATTATTGGTTAAGGATCCCCAAGTTGTAATTTAGCTTGCTTATTTGTAAAAGAATTAAAGAAGAAGAAATTGCCATTAACAATGAGAGCTTCATTAGCCTACTAGAGCGTGATTGTGATTGGATCGTCAATCTGTTAATTACTACCTTGCTTACTTATGCAATTTTTATTGTCTATTTTATTTAGTTTATAAACCGCCCAATAATCGCTAGTCCGATGCTGATCCACCTGATATCTCATTGGATGGCTAGTCCATTAGTACATTTACAAACCGATAACCGATAAGCCAAATCGTTAGCGTAAATATCAGCCCCAATCGGTCCGATAAGCAGTTCTAGTAGATAATGTTTATTTTAGAATATAGTCATGCGCATTCATACATTACACAATATAATTTGTAGTATATAGTCAGATGCATTTATAATAGTATAATTTGAGTAATCAGATAATGAAAACTATTTTTTATAATAATAGCGGAATATTATATAAATACTAGAAATAGTTTAGACTATTATATGCCATTGAAAATTTGCCACACATTGGCGGCTCATCACCAGCTATGTTCTCGTTACCCACACATCTAAGGCTATTACAAACCATAATATTTAGGAGTCGTTTGGTAGAGTATATAAGAATAATGCTGAATAAGGTGTATTAATAATGTTGGTATTAGATATGCTTGCATTAGTTGTGCTGGTATTAGTTATGCTGACATATTTCTTATCCATTGTTTGGTTTGATGTATTAAAGCATTGCACAATTTCTAAAAGATTTGTTTGTTCACAAAAATACCATCATAATCAATCCATCACCTTATCTTTTTAGAAGAAACATATGTTAAAATATTTGTATATGAAAAAGGTTTAAACAAATTATTTATTGTCTACCTATATTGTAGTAAAAAAACTTAATATTTAAATAATAAAAAAGAAAATATGCTAAGTATTTTTTTTTATTTACTAGGGATATAATTTTATTTATTATTTTTTTGGATTATTTCAAGCTTGCATTATATAATAGCATATTTTAATCAAGTATAATTTTTGAAGGATATTTTTGTATTTAACTAAGTTAATGCATGCATTAAAACCCATTTCATTATTAATACCATAGTTTCTTATGCATTAGTTATGCATAGGATAATACCACATATGATGTATAACTAATGCTTACATAACTAATGCATAGGTTCAAAAGGTGTACCAAACAAAGATCTACTAATACACCAAGCTAATGCATGCATTATTTTACCTAATGCATCCTACCAAACGACCCCTTAAAGTTTTTATTGAAAAAGAACTACCATTTTTTTCATTGACACTTGTTTCAGCACAAAAAAAAGGTGGACTTGCATAGATCTTAGGGCTATTGTCTTTATACTGCTTGTATTGCTTCTTCATTGCATTCTTTGCCAATAAGTGCACCAGTTGATTGCCTTCGCGGAAATTATGACGAAGAAGAAGGTCCTTCTGCTGGAGCATCAATGATTTGCATGCATCAACAGTATTAGACAAAACAACGTAGTTTTTTTTAACGCTTTGATTGCGTCCGAGCAGTCTGTTTCGAGTTCGAGAGGAAATAGATTAAATGTTGTTGCGAATTTGAGTCCTTATGGAATTGCTTGTAATTCAGCGTGTAGGGGTGAAATAGCTTTGTCCAATTTTTGATAACCCATTATCCAGGATCCTACGTGGTTTCTGAAAACACCCCTTATGCCAGAGATGTTTCCATTGGTTTTGAAGGCTCCGTCCGTATTTGGTTTGTACCAACCTTTTTATGGTACATGTCATGTTATGTTTATGTTCATTTTCTTCTGGGTTGGGGGTACCTGGTATTTAGGAGATTGTATTCTATTGCATGGCTCATTATTATTTTTATGGACAGAGAAAACTGCGCATTGTTGATGTTATTGTTGTTTCTATTGAGCCAAATTTTCCAAAGCAAAAAAGGAAGAAGATCATAGCAAATAAGGTTGATCTGGTGGCAGCCCTTATTTATATCCTTAAGATTAATGAGCCATTGGTTGAGAGGGTTAAAATCCAGTGTGTTGACACCCAAAGACTCCCAAAGATTTAAAGCGCTAGGCAATTAATGAAAATGTGTTTGATGGTTTCTTCCTTATTACGAAGATAATGAAAACTACAAAAAGTGATAGTAATTTATAGTATCTTATACTATATGGTTTTTCAATATATTGACAAATTTATTTCATAAATTATTAAATTATATGCTTTGACATTCATACTTCAACTCCAATAGAAGTGAACATATACAAGAGAACAATGCAATAGTAACTGCACAATGCCACTTTTTTGAATAGTGCAAAAGAAAGGAGTCTGAAACTAAAATGTTGTCTTTTTGGACTCAAATGACAAAAATAGGCGAAAAAATAACTGAGTACCATTTTATATATAACACAGTTTTTCACTGCATTATACCTTAACAACACATTTGTCTGCTAAGGTATAGCGCATGGGATACATGCGCTAAATTTGAACTTTAAATTGGCGGGCAAAGTTTACATATAAAGCATATACAGGATGCGCTATACTAGAAGTTCAAAATACATGTAGGTATAGCGCATCCGATATATGCGCTATACCTGTATAAAATATCGGGCACGTCTCCTTCCCGACTAGACAGAACCATAAGTTCAAAAATCGCCCCCCCCCCCCCCCCCCCCCCCCCCCCCCCCCCCCCCCAATTTTTTTAGCAATAAAAACTCCATTGGAGCCCACCCGTCCCCAAAAAGTGTGTCTTCTCCATATTGTAGCAAGATAACACCGGATCCAAGGCGTTATCGTGTAGCGAATCTCGCCTATTGCTCATTTCGGCCCCCAAATCATCAAATTTTCACATTTCAAAAAACTTTAAATCGAGGTATTCCGACTTACTTTTTGGTAAAAATCATGTATATAAAATGCTTATTAGACAGGAACTTGAGCAGGTAAGAGAGAAATTGTATATTGTTCAGAGTCAAATGAAGTAGGATCCTTTGGCACATGCCCTTTTTAATGAAGAGAAAGTAACACTAGATGAAATTGAGAAGTGGAGCAATGTGGAAGGACAAGTAATGAGGCAGAAATCCAAGGCATGCTGGATTGAATGTGGAGATGCTAATACAAAGTATTTCCATGCTCAATGGAAGATTAGATCCAGCCAAAATAGTATAACATCCATTTCTACTGACACAGGTGTGAAACTAACAGAGCCCAGATTAGTTGAGCAGTAATTTATCAGTGTATTTCAATCTTTGATGGGAGATTGTGCTACTGAGTTGCCTTGTGCAAACACATCTATAATAAAGTAAGGTCCATGTCTAACTATATCACGACAAAGAGCTTTGATTCAAAATGTTACTCCCTCCGTTCCAATTTATGTGAACCTATTTCCTTTTTGGTACGTTCCAAAAAGAATGGTCCCTTTCTAAATTTGGAAATAATTTTGGTTAAACTTACAATTTTACCCTTAATGAGAAGCTTTTATAATCACACAAATACTCTGGAGCCCTTTTTGACTTGCTTAGGACCACAAATTCTAAAAGTCTTCATTTTTTTTAAACTTTGTGCCCAGTCAAACAGGTTCACATAAATTGGAACAGAGGAAGTACAATAGAGGAGATCACTGAAGCAGCAAGAGATATGCCTAAAGATAAAGCACTAGGAGTTGATGGGTTCCCTATGGAGTTCTTTACCAGAAACTGGGAGATAGTGAAAGATGATATCTTTGCAGCTGTTAAGGACTTCTTTTATACAAACAGAATGCCTGGAATGATTAATACAACAGCTATTACACTAGTCCCTAAAGTGAAAGCACCAACAACAGTTAAAGACTATAGCCCATTGCATGTTGTACTACATTGTACAAGATCATATCTAAAGTCATTACAAGAAGGATAAAAGGTGTGCTTGATGGGTTGATTAGCCAGTCTCAGTCATCATTCATTGAAGGGAGAAGCATAGTTGATAATATACTACTTAGCCATGAATTGTTTAAAGGATATTCCAGAAAAGGAGTTTTTCCTGGATGTGTGATGAAGGTGGACTTAAGGAAAGCTTATAATACTCTAGAATGAAGTTTTCTTTAGGCAAATGCTTGTTGATATTGGGTTTCCTTTTAGTTTGTACAGTGGATAATGACTTGTGTTACCACTGTATCATATTCCCTGGACTTAAATGGTGGCTTGACAAAACCTTTCAAAGGCAAGAGATGGATTAGATAATGAGACCCTATGTCTGCTTACTTGTTTGTTATTGCTATGGAGTATTTGAGTAGAGAATTGGGGCAGTTGCATAAAAATGGAAACTTTAACTTTCATCCTAAATGTAGGAAGTTAAAGAGTACACACATATGTTTTGCTGACGACTTGATAATGTATTGTAGAGATGACTTTGAATCCATAAAGGTCCTAAATGATGCTTTTCACAGATTTTCAACTACTTCTGGCTTACAGGCTAATGTTAGTAAAAGTACAATATACATGGCTGGGATAGCTCAAGCTGATAGAGAAGAAATCCTTGGAACTTTGGGGTTCACTGAAGGAAAGCTCCCCTTCAAACACTTGGGCATTCCTTTAGACTCTAAGAAGTTGATTGTCTATCAATACTTGCCTTTGATTGAGAAGATCACAACAAAAGTTACATGTTGGTCAGCAAAACTCTTGTCTTACGCTGGTAGATGCCAATTGATCAAGGTTGTCATCTTTGGTATTCAGACTTATTGGGCTCAGGTTTTTATCCTCCCAAAGAAGGTGATGAAAGTTATTGAAACTATATGCAGAACATTCTTATAGACTGGCAGTGCTAATACTTCAAAGAAGACACTAGTAGCTTGGGAGAAAGTGTGCAGACCAATAGCAGCTGGAGGCCTTAACATACTGGACATAAAGATATGGAACAAATCAGTAGTTATCAAACAATTATGGGATTTAACAAGAAATAAGGAATGTCTATGGATACGATGGGTGTATAGTTATTATATAAAGAACATGGACTTGGAAACAATGACTACTCCTAAGACAACATCTTGGGTAGTGAGGAAGATACTGGACAACAGAAAAGTGATCATGGGACATCAGCACTTCAAGGGAGCATTCATGACAGATTGCAGGCAATGTGAGAGAATGGAAAGTTTTAAATCAAACAGATGTATTTGAAGTTGATCCCAGAGTATTGCAAAGTAGAATGGAAGAGTTTAATGCTGCATACAAATGTGCATCCGAGATACAGATTCATTCTTTGGCTTGCAATGCAGAAGAGATTAGCTACAGTTGACAGATTATTAAAGTTTGGTTCAAGTGCCAACAGAGTGCATTATGTAGACATAGTATAGAGTCTTTTAACCACTTATTCTTTGATTGTTCAATCACAAAGAAACTATGGTCTAGGCTATGTCTATGGATGGGGCATAAGAGAAACATTGGAGGTTGGGAAGATGAACTGGAATGGGTAAGCAAGAAAGCAAATAGCAGAAAAGGAATAAATGCCATAACTAGCTGTGTTTTTGCTGTTACTGTTGCACTGATTTGGAGGGAGAGATACAGAGTCAGATTCAATAAAGGTAAGTATGATAAACACCAAATATAAAGGGAAATAGTGATGCACATACATGTCAAAGGAAAGAACAACAGAAAATGGAAGGGATTGCTACAACAGCTGGACTGGATTCCATGAAGAAACTAAGTGTAGAAATAGTAGAAGAGAAAAACAACAATGTTTGTATTGAAGTAATATAGATAGATAGACACATAGTTTTCTTTTTCTTAGAAAAGTGTGATGTAAAGTGGTAGTAGCATGTCAAATCTGCTACTAGGTCTCAAATTGTAAAAAAAACTGAGTATCAATAGAATATAACTTTAACTCAAAAAAAAAGTATATTAGTTATTTTTTACTATGCTCTATGTTTTATGTGATTATTTTGTGATTTAATTAATTTTTTATTTTATTCATATTAGTTTATTTATAATACAAGGTGACGGAAATATTGATGAAGATGTCACACATCGTATCGGAGCAGGATAGATGAAGTGGAGGCTCACCTCCGGTGTCTGGCGCGATAAGAATGTGCCACTGAGACTTAAAGGGGTAAGTTCTACAAGGTTGTGGTTAGACCGACTATGTTGTATGGAGCAGGGTTTTGACCGGTCAAGAACTCTCATACCCAGAAGCTAAAAGTGGCTGAGATAAGGATGTTCAAGTGGATGTGTTGGCATACCCGGTTGGATAAGATTAGGATTGAAGTTATTCAGAAAAAGGTGGGTGTGGCCCCTGTGGAGGATAAGATGCGGGAGGCGAGGTTGAGATGGTTTGGGCATGTTAAGAGAAGAAGTAGAGAAGCCACAGTTAGAAGGTGCGAGCGATTAGCCTCGGTGGGCAGCAGAAGAGGTACAGGTAGGCCTAAGAAGTCTTGGGTGAGGTTATTAGGCGGGACATGTCGCAATTGGAACTGACTGAGGACATGGCCCTAGACATGAGGGTGTGGAGGTCAAATATTAGGGTAGAAGGTTCGTAGGTAGTCGAGTGTTTCTTTTTGTCTTACTCATCTCACTAGCATTAGTGTCAGTATGATATCTTTTATTCATAGATGACTATTACTACCTAGAATTTGACTGCATTCTTGGTTTCGATCTTATTTCATCTTGCTGTATATCTACTTGTTGCAATTACCTTTTCTTTTTCAGTCTAATATAGCTTGACTAGGAGTACAACTTTGACAGTTCCCCTGTGAACTAAGGTCAATTGGAAATCTCATTTCCACGTTAGAGGAAGGATACTTTTCGGCAGTCACTAGGAGATGTAACTAGGAACCTCACGACAGAATGCCCATAGTTTAGCATATGAACAAGATATACTGGATCAATTTGATTCAGATATTATAGAATTTCACTTTTTTAGTCTGGAAGTTGTATCCGATATGCACAAAATTTGTTGTTCTATTTGTTATAGACTTATAGGAGTTCCGACTTTAATTTTGTTTTCATTTGATTTTCTATAGATGGAAGAAGTTGAAAGTAAAGTAAGTGAGGTGGGTTCATCTGAAAGTGAACCTACTTCTTCACCTACAAATTCAGTTGAAAATAGTCAAGGCCCCAAAAAAATAAAATCCGTACAATGTAGATCAACTGCTAGGGATCATTTTAAAAAGTTTAAAGATGATAACGGAGGTGATAGAGCAAAGTGTAAACAATGTGGTCGTGATTATAAGGTTGATTCCCGTTTGAATGGAATAACATCATTGAATACTCATTTAAAGAAGTGTCCAAAAATACCACGGAAAGTTGATAATACTAAAAAACAATTGTGTTTACAAAAGGATGGGCAAATTAATGGTGGGGCGCTTTGGAAATTTGATCAAGAACTAGTTAGGAAGGCTTTAGTTGAGATGGTAATCACGGAGGAATTACCTTTTAACTTTGCTGAAAAGAAAGGTTTTAAGAATTTTATGAGCATAGCCCAACCTCTATTTAATGTTCCTTCTCGTAGGACAATTACAAGGGATTGTTTTCAAGTTTACAATGAAGATGAAGAAAGGCTTAAACTAATGAAAAAAAATCGGAGAAGTAAAACAAAAAATTTGCCTTACCACAGACACATGGATTTCGTTACAAAGAATTAACTATATGTGTTTGACGGGTCATTTTATTGATAGAGATTGGGTATTGCACAAAAGAATACTAATTTTTTCCCTATCTCTAGTCATAAGGGTGACGAAATGGCAAAAGTTATTGGTAATTGTTTGTTTGAATGGAAATTGGATAAGGTATTCACTGTTACTGTTGATAATGCTTCTTGGAATGATGTCACAGTCAAAGAATTGTCTAAACAACTAGATATGTGAAAAACTAATTCGATGAGTGGTAAGTGTCGCTCCCCCTTTTTCCTCGCGGAGTCCGGGTTTCGACATTTTTTGGGACAAATCGTTTCCTTTTGGGAAAGGGGTACAAGAAGTTGAAGAGTCGCCACCTAACAGATTAAGGTGCGTTAGGGAACCTATTGCAAGTAACTCATGAAACCGGTTTGCGTTACCAGAGATTGGGTAAGGACTTGAAATTACCTCGAGGGGAAGGTGGTAGGCACCCCTCGAGGTCCACCACGGTGGGTCCCGGCCAAACTTACTTTGTGAATTGGTCATTTAACAGACAAGCAGTCTAAGCACACATATTTAAAAGAATAAAAGAATTTTAATAGATAAGCAGTCTAAGCACACATATGTAAATAAAATAAGAGAGTTTTGGCATATGCAGTCTAAGCACACATATGTATAAAGATAGGGAAGTCCTAAGTTTATTAGCCTATAGGATCACATCTGTACAATACTCGGTAATCCTTCCTCAACTAGAGGGGCTACACGTGGTATTAGTCCACATGTCATCATATCCTTTTACTATCCCAATTATCCCCCCCCCCCCCCCCCCCCCCCCNCTTTTCCTATCCAAATTTCCCCCCCCCCCCCCCTCCCCCCTTAGCGTTTATATAAGCAATTTTAGATTAGAAGGACTCTAAGCGTGCATTACCCGCCCCTTCCTTATTTTAGGCAATTCTAGACTCTCCTAAGGTATTTAAAAAGGGAAAATCTAGGCGACAACAAAGAACATATAGGAATGTAAAATAAGAAAACAATTAAGGGGGCTCATATTTACCTCCACACATAAACAAATAATTAGCACGTCTCAAACAACAGATTTTAAAGAATTTCAGAAAGGTCCTAGAACATGATATCTAGGTGAGCATGACAAGCAGAGAATATGCAGCATTGTTTTAAAGAGAAGTGACGTAAACCTAATCAGTTTGCCTACTGATTTTAGAACCTGTTGAACCTGGGCAGTTAAACAGAGCACAATTTTACAATTTTTATAAGACCTTAATTACCTAAGGCTTGCCTAGGCGTGGATCTGTAATATCCTATAAACATGCAATCAGAATTCTGGGAACTAGTTTAAACAGCTTGAAATTATTAATTCCTATAGGCATGCTGGTCTAGGTGCTGAATATTACGAAAGTTGATTTCATGCCTATTTATACTAGAACATGGTGTCTATGTGTTGGGGCTGTTTTTAAACATCTTTATAGACAGTTATTTATTTAGGCGATATAGAAATGATTTAAAGCAAATGCAAATATAGTCATAAAGCAGGATTTCTAATGCATATAGAGAATGGTCATTTTATAGGCAGAATTACAGCAGTAACTTAATGACATGATTTCTAGGTGATTATGACTTATGCAGAATCAGAATTTCGTGATAATGAAGTAATGATCTATAACATGTTCTCTAATATGCAAAACCAGTAAATGTAATTATCCTAAGGCAGGATTACTAATGCAAATAACATAACATAAACCTAAAGCATGATTTCTACCCGATTTCCCCACAAAAAATCATATAATAATCCCTCCCCTTTTCACTAATTTCCCCCATTGTTGTTTACAAAAATCATTATTACAGACCAGAAGTGAATGAATTACATAAATAAATATAAAATATGATATAGGGAGCCTGAATTAGGCCCAAAGTAAACCTGGGAATGCCAGGCCTTCAAAATAGTCTCAGATGCCAAGAGTCTCATGGCCAACAGGGTGTCCTGGTGTGTCAAAGTTCCCTAAGGACATCGGGGATCCCGGGCAATGCTCACACCAAGACCCTTTTCTTAAATAGAGCATTGGTTATGTGCAATGTGGAAGGGTTAGCCCCAGTGTGCCAAAGTTTGAAGGAATCTCATGGATTCCTAGGAAGTACACAAACTAGAGGGGCAGAACTTAATAATCTAAGAGTAGAAGTGAGAGTGCTTGACATAGTTTTGAAAGAACAGCGTAGAGATAAAACTTTTAGGAATGAAAAGGTTTTCAGGAATAGAAACATTTTTAAGAAAATACTAAGAGTGGGAAACAATTTTGAAATCAATTCTGAGGAGAACAAAGATTCAACAAGCAACCACACAATCATAGAATGCCCAGATTCACAACCATTTAACAAACAGTTTTGCAAACAGATGTCAGGGGGTTGGGAACATAAAGAGCTCACATAAGGAACACATGGACAGGGTACAAGGGGGATCATATGGAACAACAGATGCACAGAACAACTAAGAGTCTACTGATTCAGAGACTTAACAGGTCAGTCATGGTAATAGGCAATAGAGACAGAGCATGAGAATGGTCATGTTGAAGACATGGGTGCATTACACAGGATTAGTCATACCAATTAGGATCAATCAAGTACATTATGAGTCTAATACACTAACATAAGTATACTAGTTGAGGGGAGTAAACATGAGCTAAACAAACATGCTGGCCAAGTATCAAACAAACAAGTGAGACCTAGACATGCTGATAACACACTTGAACAAGAGAGGACATAATTTAAACATGTTGAATAAGGCAGTAAATAGGAAGACAATTAAATACATAGCCAATTGAACTAGTGCAGGAACAAGCATGGATTTACAGACATGGAACACATAGAGTTTGAGTTACAGAATTGAACTAGAGACATACCAGTTAAAGAATCTAAGTGCAAAATGTAAAGCAAGTAGAGTTCCACTGTATAGCCTTGGCTTTCAGCCGGCTAGACCAACAGTTAACACAAGTAGCAGAGAAAGAAGAGAGAGTTTGAGTGTGTGAGTGTATTCTGAACTAATTGTTCGTGTGTTGAGAGGTAAAACAAGAGTGTATATATAGCAATTTAAGAGTGGAACAAATAACGTAAAAGGAATTAGAAATCAATCAATTAGGGCAATCATAGGGTCACAGAATCCAATCACACAAAGGAGTTCGGAATAGACCCCTTAATTAGGGGTAATTGATCAAACGGTAATAACAAAAGAGTTTAATTAAGGCAAGAAGTCAGACCATACTAAATAAGGAATTGGTACAAATCACAAAGTTATACGGGCAATCAGCTAAGGCAGAAATAACCAATTAAAGTTACAAATAAGGAATCAAACAGGATTTGTGCACACAAATTTAACGGGGCAACATAATAGGAAATAATCAGTAAGAATTAACAAATTCCATAAATAAAATTAAGCTAGGTAAGACCTCACAGAAATATAGAACTTAGCCGGAAAAAACAGGTTTGATCCCTAACAGAGATTAATTAGGGAAAAACCACAAAATACTTGACTTTAGTCAAGGAAAAATGTTTAAAATCCAAAAGACAGAGTAAAGTAATACAACTGGTATCAAAATATCAAAACAGAAATTGAAGAAAACCAATATAATCACATAATCGATTAGGGTTTGAACACCCATATGAAAACCGGTCAAAATGATGAAGAAGCAAATAACTAAACATTGAGAACTCAGAAAAATCTTTGAAAAATAGTTTGGGATGAACCCTAGCTTAGGAAGAGTGATAAATAGTTGGAATAGTTAGTTAAACCAGAAATTTTTAAAGAAAAACACATAATAGTGCTCGATTTACCCCAGATCTGAGAAGGATCGATGGTAACGGACTAGGTTTTTTCAGAAAAGTAGTAAAGATGAGAGAATAGGTCAAAACTCCATATATTCGTAACAATAATAAGGAGAAATTATTACTCATAAACGGAAAATGGCCTTGAGACAGGCTGGTAAACAAGTTTCAATCCAGAACCACTTTGGTTCTTTGAGATCTTCTCAAGGATCCCAGAAATCAAAGAGTCATGGCGTGTAGTAGACCAGGGTCGGCCGGAGAAGGCATGGAAGTATCATAAGGTGGGGGTTTACGCCGGTGACGACGCTTGGAATTAGGGTTAGGTCGAGAGAGTTTGAGAGACGAGGGAGATGATGACGACGGGTGAGAGGAGAGAATGAAAGGGTTTGGGAAGGGGGGGTATGTTAGGTTTAATTATGTAAGGGGGAATATGGATCGTTGTCGGGCAGGTGTGTATTTGGGCCAAAGAGGTTTGGGCTAATTTTAAAAAGGGTTTGGGCTGGTTGAAAAGGGGTTAGGTCTGAAAACAAAGGGGCTATTTATTAAATACCCTAGTAATATGAATAAAATTAATTTATAAAATAATTAATAAATTATAAAAAATAATTTTCACGCATAGAAATGTTTTAAAATAATTATTTAGTACTCTAAAAATACAATGAGCCATTTTCTGATAAAATTACGCAATAATGTATGCGTGGCTATAATTGCAAAGTTATTGCAATTGTAACCAAAAGGTATAAATCTGGCCATTTGTGAAATAATTTGAACTTAATATGGCTGTAAATAATAAAATTAAATCAAGAAATATTATAAAGTCATTTTTTATGCAACTTTATAATTATTTATATAAATAAAATACTGGGATAAATTAATTTAAAAGAGTAGAAATTATGAAAAAATATCAATTGATGTTAATGCATAGTTTTGAAGGTATATATGCACTTGAAAAAAATATTATAGGGAAAAATTGGGTATCAACGGTAAGCATCTTCATGTGAGATACATGGCTCACATACTTAATCTAATTGTGCAAGATGGTTTGAAGAAAATTGATATTTCTTTAAAACGTGTTAGACAAACTGTGAGGTAAGTGAGATCATCTCCGCAAAGGACCTTAAACTTTAGGAAATGTTGTGCACATCAAGAAGTAGAATGTAGCTAAACATTGTGTTTGTATGTTCCTACCAGGTGGAATTCCACCTGCTTGATGTTGGAAACGGCGCAAAACTTTGAGAAGGCCTTTAACAAGCTTCATCTTTTTTATGATAGATTTTCTACTCATCTTTGTACGCATGTTTGTGAAGATGAGAATGTTGCAGGTCCATTTGTAAGTGATGATTGGGTGAATGTGATAAACGTGATAAAGTTTCTTGAAAGATTTCACGAGTTCACCGAAAAAGTTCCAGGTTCATGTTATGTCTTCTAATTATCATTTTGAGGATATATGTAAGCTTGATAGTCTTTTAAAAGCTTGTTTAGCTAGTGCTGATACTAATTTGAGTAAGATGGCAGGGAAGATTAAAGAAAAGTTTAAAAAATATTGGGGTGAACCGGAAAAGATGAATAAAATGATATTCATTGATTTTGTATTAGATCCTCATAACAAATTAGAGTATGTTGGTTTTGCACTTGAGGAAATGTTCGGGGAGGGACCAAGGAAGAAATTAACTGCCGGAGTGGATGCTTATTTGAATTCTTTGTTTGGGGAGTATTAAAAAAATATCCCAAAGGATGTTATCTTCAATTATCTCCATCTAAATCTACTTCATTTGATGACACATCTGATTCATCTAGTGGGAATGTGAGAACAAAATCAGTGAGAACAAAGCAATTGTTGAAAAGGCAAAAGGAAGACTCAAGAAGTGTAGGTGCTAAACCTAAGTTGGAAAGATATATTGGTGAAGGACAAAAGCCATTGTCTGATGATTCTGATGACTTTAAAATCTTAGATTGGTGAAAAATTAATGCGCCTCGATTTCCTATTCTATCTGAGCTAGCTCGTGATGTATTATCCATTCCAATTCTAAGTATTGCATCGGAATGTGCATTTAGCACCGGTGGCCGCATTCTTGATTCATTTAGGAGTTCATTGACTTCTCGGTTGGTGCAAAATCTTATTTGTGTTCAAAATTGGTTTAGATGTGAGGGTACTCCTATTAATGTTGAAGAAGATTTGGAGTTTCTTGAGCAAATTGAACTTGGTAAGATTTTGTGTTATATGAGTATTTTAGTGAAAATTAGTTTACTTTGTAAGTTTAAATGACATACTTTATCAAATTATATTTAGATATGGCCACGAGCGAAAGAGAAACTTGCATTGTTGAAAGAGATAATAGCATTGTCCATGCATAGTTTGAACAAGTGGTAAGGTTAAAGATTTGTTTGTTTTATGATATTCTTTTGTTACTAGTTTTCCAACACGTGCGTTGCACGTGTATCCAAATATCTTGTCTTAAAAATATATTAAATGGAAATGCAAGCTAAAAAGATGAATTCGGGAAACAATATAACATTGAACATAAAATGGTTGAATACATGTGTATGTTTAGTGATTAAGTTATTTTGATGTTATTATAAGATGCGAATATGTTTACCCTGATCGTTCTATATGAATGATGTTCTTAGAAAATTTGTCGGCATCAATCCAAAATAAATTTTGGAGACAGAAAATTTACTGTCGGCAAGTATGTCTTTTACAGAAATTGAAAAACTAATGCATATATATGCTAAATATTTATATATTAAAAAGTAGATATTATTACTTGAAAGACCCAAATTATATTAATCTTGGTTACAAAAAAGTTTATTAATCAAACTTCAAGGAAACATGAAAATAGAAGCCAAAAGGTAAATATGTAATGTATATTCCCCTCGTCATCTCTACTTTTCCTCTTCAATTAATTTTTAACATGAAAAATTGTATCACTTATATAGTTTAAGATGAAAGGAGTATATACTCGTTAATCATTTTAAGTTTGTAATTTTTTGAAATATTGATATTTCTTTCATTTAAATTTTATAACGGATGAAAAGAAGGACAATAGATGTCACGACCCAAATTTCTACTCAGGTCGTGATGTCTCCCAACATCGAAGTCAGGCAAGCCAACACTAGTTACTAACGAAATTACTTAAACAAATGAGATGTTCAAATACTTATCCAGTTTTAATTTAAGCAGTCCTTAATTTAAGCGCTCCTTAGGGATAGAATCCTCTAGGGTGCTAATGGGGTAACTCTGGGATGCCCTCGTCCCCTACCTCGGGCCGGTGCCCTCCCCCGGCCTCTGCCACGACATGGGACTACGGGGGTAGCGGCATCCCCCGGGCCTGGAATATCATCTGTACGAGTCCTCACCATCTGTGAGAGAATAGAAGAGCGAGATTTAGTAAGACCATCGATTGCACGATAGAATAAGTATAAAGAGAGGTTTTCCTAACACCCTGTAGCCTCCCGAAGATAAATACAGATGTCTCTGTATCGATCCGCAAGACTCTACTAGGTTTACCTGTGACTTGTGAAACCTACGTGAACCTAGAGCTCTGATACCATGTTGTCACGACCCAAATTTATACTCAGGTCGTGATGTCGCCCAACATCGAAGGCAGGCAAGCCAACACTAGTTACTAACGAAATTACTTAAACAAATGAGATTTTCAAATACTTATCCAGTTTTAATTTAAGCAGTCCTTAAATGAAAGTGAGGAAGTGAGGCAGTGTAATTTAAAGTAACTCAAAAATCGTTTGCCAGCATAAAACATAGTAGTATAACACTAGTGAATCAACTACGTGTGCCAAGACCTAGTGTCACAAGTCCACAGGCGACTAGTGGAATATACAAATAGACAAAATGAATGTACGACTGTCTGAAAGGGGGATAGACAGAAATATCCCAAAAGTAATAGAAACTCCACAGTGCCGCTGCAGAACGCCAGGAAGAGCGGCTTACCGTGTAGTCAAATCCCGGTAGTACTCTCAGCGACGAACACTCGGATGGTGACCAGGTGCAACAACCTCAGAACCTGTACAATTAAGTACATAAGTGTAGCATGAGTACATATAAACAAATATGTACCCAGTGAGTATCCCGTCTAAACTCGAAGAAGTAGTGACGAGAGGTAGACGTGTTACTCACTAGGGTCGTTATCAATAATATGATTTAATAAATCTAGACAGGAATAACATTTATGGAAATCAAGTAGACATGCGACACGGGTGCTCGTAGACATACACAGAATTATCAGAAAATTCAGGAATTTATCATGAATTATTCTTAAATTCAGGGATTTATGCACTTAAACTTACACATAGCTTCCGAAATTCTCATGTCAATTTCAAGGATAATAAGCAGCCAGGAACACAAGTAAGGATGCAAGTAAGGCACATAGAGGCATGCTTGTGACATTCTAAATTCTACCCGACACAACAAAGTAGTAGCTACGCATGGACTCTCGTCACTTTGCGCGTACGTAGCCCCCGCAAATAAGGACAAATTCAATCGTTTACATTTACCTATGGGGACAATTCCCTCTTACAAGGTTGGAAAGGTGACTCACCTCGCGTAGGATCAACTTCTCGGTCAAGAAAGCGCTCGAAACTCCAAATCTTACACCCGAGGACTCGAAACTAGTCAAATGATGTATAAATGTGTCAATGCATGCTCAAAGTATGGAAATTCCCCTACTTATTTAGTAAATTCACTATTCTTGAAGAAATCCCAAACTACACCCCTGGGCCCACATGCTCGGATTCCGGAAATTTTCGAAGATAACACTCACACATAGCCTAAGGATCATTAATATGTAATTTTTATATGATTTCATGGTAGAAAAGTGGTGAAATTCCCTAAAGTTCGACAACCCTAGGTTTTCACTCTATCCCCTATGATTTCCACTAATTAAATTTTAATCTACCTATATTTTGGTGTAATAATCTAACAATTAAAATTGAATTTACTTACCTCTTAGTAGCTAGGTTGTGGAGAGTTATTCCCAAGCTCTCAAGTCTTCAATGGAGGTGTAAAATGGAAAGAATGAAGGAAATCCCATGTTTAAGTGAAAGTGCACTGCCTGGCCTACAGGGGTTCCGCACCTGCGGTCTCGCGCCTTCGAGCTGGGGCTCGCACCTGCGGAGTTGGACGAGAAAGGATGGGCCCGCACCTGCGGAGTTGGAGACCGCACCTACGGAATTAAATCCGCACCTGCAGAATTCCCGCACCTGCGGCTGTGTCACGACCCCAAATCCTAACAGGCCGTGATGGCGCCTATCGTGGAACTAGGCTAGC